>PVKM010000198.1:0-105503 GCA_004027735.1 Carollia perspicillata
CCCGCCCCCCACCCCTCCCCCCCACCGCCCCGTGGCCCTCCCCCGTCGCCCCGTGGCCCTCCCCCGCGGCCCTGGCCAGCCCCCGACGGGGAGGGACCGACTGGGCGAGTGGAGGCTCCGGTGGTGTCAATGGCTCCTCCTGCCACGGAGCAGCAGCAGAAGCCGCGGCGCCGGGGCTGAGGAGGAGGAGAAAAGGTTTCTTTAAGGAGGAGGAACGACGACGCCTCTTTTTCCCCCATCTCCTCCTTTCACACTCATTTCCCCTTCGCCGAGGAGAGAAGGGGGGGAGGAGAGAGAAGAGGCTGAAGAAAGAGAGAAAAAATTCCTCTCAGAAATCTCTTTCAGGGGGTGTGGGGGGGAGGAAGAGGAAAAAAAAAGAAGCCGGGCGCCCCCTGCTCCCTCCCTCCCTCCCTTCTCTCCCTCTCTTCTCCTTCTCCCTTTCTCACCCGCCCGCCCACTACCCCTGCCGCCGGACTCGCCGCTCGGGAGTCGGCGGGACCGGGGTCTGTCTCCTCAGCCGCCGACGCCGCGCTTCGCCTCAGGATTCCTAGGCGGGCGGACGCCCTTTCTTTCTTTCTCTCGCTCTGCCCGTCTCTCTGTCTCCGTCCCTCGCGGCCGCCCCGCCCGGCGGCCTCGGCCTTCCCCGTGCGTCAGGCCCGCCCGCCCGGCCTCGCTCGGTCTCTGTCTCCGCGGGCCTTTCTCTGGACTCGGGGGCTCCCTCGCCCCCTCCACCCTTACCGTCTCCCCTTCCCCTCGCTCCCTTTCCTTCCTCCCCCTTCCCCCCCCCCCCTTCTGCTTCGGAGCTCGCTGTGCGTGTGCGTGTGTGTCCCTCCGCCAACGCCGCCACCTCAGCCCGGCAAATGAACTCCGTCCGAGCCGCCAACCGGAGACCCAGGCGAGTGTCGCGGCCGCGCCCGGTGCAGCAGCAGCAGCAGCCTCCGCCGCAGCCGCCCCAGCAGCCGCTCCAGCAGCAGCAGCCGCAGCAGCAGCAGCCTCCGCCGCCGCCGCAGCAGCAGCAGCAGCAGCAGCCTCCGCCGCCGCCACCGCCGCCTCCGCCGCTGCCCCAGGAGCGGAACAACGCCGGCGAGCGGGGTAAGGCCGCGCTCCTTTCCCCCCTGCCCGTCGGCTCGGGCGCCCGCCCGTTGGGGACCCGCGGGGAGGGCGGCCGGAACGCCCCGAGGGTGGGAGATGGAGGCTGAGCGGAGGCGGGTCCCCGGGTGCCGCAGTGTCAGCCGGACTCGGCCCCGGCCGGCAGGAAAAGCCGCGGCTTCCCGACTGGCCCGGGCTCTCGTTCAGGCCGCGCTTTGTTTGGTTTCGGGGCTCGGCACCCTCTACCCCCACCCATCCCCTGGGCTTCCCGGCTCGTTCACGGACCCCGCCGGAGTCTCTTGGTGGCTGGGGGGGTGGGGGGCGAAGGGTGGGATTTCTTCCTTTTTTGCTGCCTTCCACGGTTTATAGCCTCCCCCTTTCTGAGGGTAGGTGGGGGAAACAACTGGGAGTGATCGGGCGGTGGGGTTGGCTGGGGAACTTGTTTTCCCCCTTTTCTCTGTTAGTCTCCCCCTTCCTGTGGAGGAGGGGAGAGGGGGAATCGGAGTGGTCCGTGGTGTTGGCCGGGGAACTTGTTTCTCCCGCCCCCCCACCCACCCAGTCACGGGGTAGGGGGAGCAGCAACTCCTCTCTTCAAACCCCACAATGTTTGCTGCGCAGTTTGGCTTTAGTTACAGAACCCCCTGGAAGGACCCGTTAAATGAAGACCTTTAAATAAATAAATATAGAACCCATCGGCCATTTCCAGCCCCCTCCCGCGCGTGCAGTGCTGTTACCCTTAACGTTCTATCAACACCCCTCTCGCCTGCCCCCTCCTCGCGAACCCCCCACACGGCCTTGCTCTCCTCCATCTCCTAGCGGGGTTTGAAACGCCCCTTCCTTACAACCGGCCCCTTGGTGTGTGTGTGTGTGCGCGCGCGCTGTGTGTGCGTGTGTGTGTGTGTGTGTGCTGTGTGTGTTGTGTCCAAGGCCTAGTGAAATGTGTCATTTAGACCCAACTGTGCAGCCCTGTCTGGTAACCACCATTGTCTAAGGGCTGAGACTCCCGGGGATTGGATTCTTGCTTTAGCAGAAATAATGTTCAGTTCTACTTTGACGATGTGCTTATTTTGGGAGGTTTTTGAGGTGTGGTGTTGCACCTTGGTCTCCAAACGTAACTACTCTCTTTATTAATTAGCTGCTCTCAGTGGGGTGGAGGTCAGTACCATATTTACGTGTACGGTTGTTGTTTTTAGGAGGAGGGGAATTGTTAGGAGACATTTTGCGTGTTTTCGTTGGTGGATTAAGGTGAATTTTACATGCGTTGGTTGTCACACCTCCTTTGACTAAGGTAACTGAGATTAAATGCCTTTTAAATTATACATTCTTTCCTTAAAAGCTGTTTCATTGTTTTACTTCATCAAAATACTTAACAAATGAAAGAGAGAGATGATGATCTGAAAAATACTTTAAAGGGTTTTCACCAGTCACTGTTTCAGATAGTCCTTGAAAGCAGTTTGCTCTATGTTGCTTCAAAGAATGTGATGTTTCAAGCCAGGTAGAGAGGTCTTGTGCAACAGTATTGGTAAATGTTTTAATGATTCCTTGATACATTTACCATGTTTTAAAATTAAAAATGTTTGTAGTTTTATCATTTCCTTTCACGTTTGCATATCAGGGTCCTGTTGTGTTCCATTCAAATAATAATCAAGTCTCCTTCCAGAATTGGCACTATAAATAGAGAGAATTGACACGTTTTTTTTTTTTGTTTGTTTTTGAGAAAACAATGACACTGGATTGAAATCCTATCAAAATATTTTATTGCTGGATGTAAAGCTTTTTCAAGATGTACTGGTTTGTTCACAACATTAGCACTGAATCACATTCTTTCAGCCAAACTTAACTTAGTCCCATTGTATGTTTCTAAGTGTTTTTTTATCTCTCTCACCGTTTGTGTGTAATTTCAGACTTAGTTGAGGTACTTTTATCTTAGACACTTTCCTTTATTTGTTTGAAATTATTAGCTACTAATATCGGTTTCCTTTTGAAGTAAGTTGACTTGGTGGTTGTTGGTAGTCACATGCTAGAGTGTCAGTTTTCTTTTCATTGATGTCCATAAACTGACTAAGGTGTTCCTGAATCAAAATTTCAGTGTGTACCTGACCAAATGGTAAATCAAATTCACTGTAGAATTGTTGCTTTGCTGCAACTAGTAGAAATTGTTCTGGAGATTCTGTGTTGGCACAGAGGGGAAAAGAACTTGCTGATTAGTCTTTAGGGAAAATGCTATGCATCTTTTAGAGAACAAATAAATGGCCTCAGAATGAAGAAAACAAAGATGAACTGATACTAAAAATAATATTTTGCTAGCTTTATGTAAAAATGTCATTCTTTGAAAATTGGTGTGATTAAATTTTTAAGTGTACAGTTCACATAACGATCAGAAGTTAGCCAAGAAAAATACTTTATATTTTAAAAGTTTTATGGAGCATGCAAAGTGTCTACTATTTCTGGTTTGGATAGGAGGTTTTGTTGTTGTTTAAGAGTTTGCTAGGTTTCATAATTTTGACAAGGTAATTAAGGAACTACAGCTAAAATTGTGTGTGCGTGCGTGCGTGTGTGTGTGTGTGTGTGTGTGGTTTTACTAACTCTTAATGGATGTGTAATTCTTGCATTAGAGCCTTGGATACAGTTACATAATAGTGTATTGGACAACCTTCCAGGTAGGGAATTGAAGAAGTGAGACTCACTATTTTAAGACAAGTTAATTCAATCTCTATATAAAATCACTTATTTATTTTACATAAAGGATGGGCTTTTGGCTCTTCAGAGGTAATAAAATAGTTACAAGATAGTATATTTTTCAAGCAAAAATTCTGTCAGAACTGATTTTTAGTAGCTTTTTTGCCAACAGGTTAATTAATTTGAAAACTAACTTGACATATCCTTAAACAACACACACACAGTTACATGTAATGGTCAATGTTTGAAAGAGAAAGAAACAACCTTATAGGGTGTAATCTTAAGAGGATTTTTCAAAGACGTCCATAGGGAAGAATTTCTTACACTAAGAGTCCATTAATCATTTGTTTTTTTGGTCATTTAATTTCAGTTCCTTAGTTTAGGATTTCACATACCACTTCAAGCTAATGGAAAATAATTTGTGTTCCACATAGGGACACTTTGATAATGTATTTCAGAGTTAATGAAACTGAAAGTAGTGTGGGGTTGAATATTTTATATTTTTCTTTTAAAATGTTAAAAGGATTTTAGCTTTTGCAGCTTGTTCTTCTTAATTTATCTCAGTACTTAGTTGATTGGTAGTCTTTTTTCTAGAAGTATGAGGAAATTTACAAGTCTGCAGAAGTACTTTGTATTCTGAGTACTTTTAGTTGTTAGTTGTTAAAATTGATTACTTTGAATAAGTAATAAATGTGTATACCTACTCTCAGCTACCAGATTCTTTTACCTGGAATCAATCACTATTAGTTTCTGATTTATTATGTTTTAATAAAAGATGGAATCTGACATCTGAAAATAATCTTGATATGGAAGTTTTTGAAAATAGGTGTAATTTTTGTTCTAATTATTGGAAAATTCATAAGATTGTTTTGAAGTGCTGAAATTTTTAACTGTGATTATAGTTCAAGAGACTTAGTAAATACATTATATTAATGGATTTTGCTATTACTTTCTAGTCTGAAATAATTGTAGAGTAAAAACTTAATCAATCTCTTTAAATCCCATATGTATTTGTGGGATAAAAATATCACTTATGATTCTGAAATTAAAGATTATTTTAACTGAATTTTTTGAAATAATTCAGTAGTGTAGTATTATATAAAATATGCCTAATGGACCTACATATTTATAATATGCAGCAGCCAGGAAACTCCTTAATGTTCTAGTCATGTATGGTAATTATACTTTCTATGGGATTGCTCTGGCCCATGATATTTTTTTTACCTTCAGATTTTCCTGCTACTTACATAATGAGGAACTTCTGCAGCCTTTCTAGATTGAAGAGTTCTAGACAAGGAAAATGATTTTTCCTGTTTAGGAGTTAAGTACTGTGGGTTACTGTTCGCCAATCTGGTGGTTAAATCTTCAAAATCTTTACATCCCGTAAGAAAAAAGATGCTACCGTGTGTGGGGGGGGCGGGGGGGAGAGCCTCTTTTCTCAAAATTTAGAAATATTTGAGGAATAGAACTGGGATAATGACAGTACTGATGTCCAAGTTCTGCTGATTAGGCCAAAGGGTGTCCCTGTACTACTTTTTCTTTACTGAAAATTCTGACAAACCCAAGGAAAGGCCTGCAAGCTTGGAAACCAGGTAAGGGAAGAACCACCTGTAGATCTTGACTTGTTAGTGAGAACCCCTGGACTTAGATTTGGCATACTTCAAGGGTAGTGAATATTTTCTTAATTATTTCCCACTTGTTTAAACTTTGAAATTAAATGATCTGTAATAATGAGGTTTTTCAACTTATGTTCTCTTATTGCTCCCCATTTGTTACTAAAAAGCTACTCTTATATTGTGTCTATCTTGTCCCATTGGTCTCTGAAGGGTTATTCTGTTTTAGACTTTCCATTTCACTAATTTATCAGCCTTTTAATTGCATTCTTGTCTTCCAGAGAACTGTGGTTAATATTCAGACAGCTAGTAAGGTACCCCCAAAATGTAGTTGTTTCCCTCTGAAAATAAAATCATAAGAAGTAAAATATAAGGGATGAGATATTTGGGTAGTATGATGTAAGGAGCTCAAGAGTTAGACTTGGGTTCTAATCAGGATTACTACACTACTAAGGAGCTGTTTGATATGAAGCAAGCAATAACCGCATGGAGACTTAATTATCTTTTAAATGAGGATGATAACACTTGCCTTATGGAAAAAAATGGGAGTATAAGTAAAGTCCAGCACATGGTAGCTACTCAATTAAATGGCAGTTCTCTTAAATGTTAATAGTAAGGAATTGAGTTGGCTATGTGTAAAACTAAATCCAAGAGATAAAATCCAAGAGATAGTCTTTAAAGAGTTCCTGGTATCCCCCAAAGTGCAATCTAGGTGACTTGTAGATCACTAATCTTAAATCTGATGAACCGAAATATTCTTCAAAGAAAGGATAAGGAAAGAGAAGAAATGGAATAATGGTAAACATTGACTATTTCTGCTTATGTATAAGAAAGAGTCTGTGCCAGACACTTTCTTGTATACTACCTCATTTGACCCTTAACAATTCCATAAGATGGACATTACACAGGGTGAACATGCATTGTAAGTAACAGAAGAATTTGAAAACTGATTTATGTCACCTGGTTTTTCCATAAACAAGGGGAGATAACAAAATACATTTGGCATAATGTCTCCATCACTTTCAGGGGAGGAAATCACCCTTGAAGCACATCTGTCTCCTATCCTATCCCATCTATCCTGTTGGAGACTGATCCTGTAGTCTAATGCCCTTATTGTTAAATCATCTGGTTTCACTTTTTCTAAGTTAACCTTCTGATCATAATTTTACCTCTCGTGTAGATTTGTCTCCAGAAGAGATTGCACTGATTGGCCAGCATGTTTTTCCAGCTTGTTGATGAGATCACTAAGCACTCATTGTACAAAGAAGGGTAGATTTCCCTTGAATTACTCATAAGTCATGAATAAAAGGTGTTAGGTCATTTTAGCTCATAGTTATAAACTGGACGGTTTCAGAAAGGGGAAAAAAAGTGAGTTAAATTAGATTTCAGCAGTAATTTTGACATTTGTGGACTAACTCTTTTCTCACCATAACTTGGTATCTATATACATAGGTTGAGGTTTTTGTATATGTTTAGTTAATACAAGATATGTGCTTAAATTTAATCCTTAGAAAATAAGGAAATGAAACCAACTAACTTCTTTACATAATTTATTTTAGTTGAAGGAAATACAGAAAATATTTACTTTGAAAATGAATAAATTGTTTTTTATTTTAAAACACCCAAAATAAGATAGCATGTTAAAGCAAATATAAGTTCTATATGTTAGTTGCTTACTCTCCCAATATCTAAAACTGCAATTGTCAAATGTTCTGTCCTTCTAATAGATGGAGAATTGTGTGTCTGTTTCAAAGAGAAAAAAAAACATGCTAGTCTTTCAATTGGTGGCTGAACCTTAAAAAACATTAAGGAATACTTCCACATCTCATGAGAGAAGAGAAAATTCATCTATTTTCTGAAGAGAGCCCATTTTTTCTAGTTTCTCAAAGCTCAGATTATTTAATGATAGAAATGGAGCAACAATCTATATTCTTTTAATTATTTTTCTGGTAACAGTGATAATCTTAGTTTTACTATTTTCCTGTAGTATACCACAGGACTTATTTTCCAGATGGTCGATTTGGATTGTGTCAAAATCTTTGTTGAAAGTTTTTCCTTAGTGTGAAATTAACTGGCTACTAAGTAGGTTCAACCTATGGCATTGGTTTCTTTAGTACAGTATGTTGATAACTGACTTGAATCAGTTTAGCCTTTGTTGGTTTGCCAACTCTGCTTGGGTTTAGCTCTGAGAGTTCTTTTTTATATTCAAGTATAATTTTGCACCCATAGTATACTATGGGATTTAACATAGTATATAACATATATAAGATGTGGCTTTATGATGATCTAACACTATAAAGGGAGTCGGGAAAAGGAAAAAAGCGTAACTTTTTTATTCCTGTTACATTTTGGGATAGACAGTGTTGGTATACAATATATAATGTCACTAGTAATTCTTTCTTCACACATAATTGATCATGTTTTTGAAAAAGGGAGAAAAACAGGCTTTAAGGAAAATTAGAAGTTAGTAAAATTTAATGAATGAAAAGTATGAGTCATTCCAGGTTTGTATTATGGCAGAGGAGAAAGATGAAAGAAGACTTGTTTGAAAGAAATAGGGCTGTGCGAAGACAGTGTATTTTGAAATTAATATTTTTGGCAGAGTGATCATATGGTAAGAAATGGTGGAGTCATTCATCAATCTTCACCTAGAAGGTTTATCTATATGTTAAATGTAGCCACAGAAGTAGTTCACAGTTGTGTACAAATGACTGATATCTTCATAATTCTTTGAGATACATTTGAATTTATAAGAAACCGATTACTTAGTCCAGTTTTGGCATTTTAGGCCTAGTAAAAGATAAGAGAAATTAGTGATTTGGACAAAGACTTTTTGGTAGGACTACTTCCTTAAAGGCAAAATAAACATGTCAGGGGAGGGAGAAAGTAGGAGATTCTTGCAGAAATCACTTACCTTACACATTTATTGTTTTTCCTAATCTACTTCTGAACCTAAAATTTTCCTTAAAGTTTCTTTTTTTTTTTTCCCCAAAGACTAATTTTGGGTAATGGTTGGAATGGAGAGAAGAGAAAGAATTCAAGTAGGTAGGAGTTGTCAGTATTATGGGTCATTTAAATTAGTAGTGGTCATTTGAATTAGAAACAGTCTATATATAATTATTTCTATATCTATTTGTGTATGTACTACATATAAATATATAGTTGCTTAAATCATGGAAATAAATTTTGTCTTTTTTAACTTACGTTGTAATGAAAGTATACAAATGCACAAATCATTGGTATACATAGTTTTATGAGTTTTTCACGAAGTGAACACATCAGTGTAACCAGTAATACCTAGATCAAGAAATAAAACACTATCAGCATACTCCACCCTTCCCAGTCACTAACCCCAACCTCGTCTTTCTAAGATGTTGGATTAGTTCGACCTGTTTTTGAACTTGATGTAAATGTAATCACCCAGTATGTATTCTTATGTGAGTTCTACCCATGTTGTTGCTTGTAGCAATATTTTGTTCATTTTTGTTGCTGTATAATACTACAGTTTATCCATTCTACAGTTGATAGACAGAGTTTTCGTATTTGGCTGTTAAGAACAGTATTGCTGTGTGCATTTTTATATATCATTTAGTAAATAGAATGCATTAACACATTCTCTACCATTGCTTATTTCTTCCCAAAGGCAAAATTTTCATTTACTTTACAAGAAATGAAAGATGAAACAGCTCTAAGACAGATATTAGCATAGCTTCTCATGATTATGTTGCTAAAACAACTGATTTTATTTCATATATTGGTGTTTTTCTTAAGTCTTTTGGTATGTCTACTTTTGCATCCTTTAATAAAGTCCAGTGTTAGGAAGTTTACCCATCATCTTCATATATTTTAATTTTTACCAAAGATCATAGGTTGCGTTATTTTGAGTAGGGGGGCAGTCTCTTATTTTTAGGAATCTTAAAAAACACCTTGGACTTCAATATGGGATTCTGATCTTTCATTCCCAGAAAACCTGTTGTTTCTTTTTGCTACTGCCATAAAGGTTTTTGTTCCTTCATTTCAGTTTGAAACCCTGTTTCTACTGTGTTTAATTTAAGCTTATCCTTTTAACTTCTTGGGAAATGTTTTGCTATTCTGTGGTTGATTGTATCATTTTATTTCTCTTTTTCTGCGTGTCTTGATTATTTTTTACCTTACATTCAAATTACTTTAAAATTATAAAACTTTCACAGAAAAATTGGGGTACATTTTGCCCTCAAAGCTGTTTTTCTAGTCCTTGACCCAGATCTATCAGTTAGCGATGTATAGGAAGATACAAAAGTACCTCTGGCAGCTTAGTAAATTTTTTCTCAAGTGAAAGCTTGTGTTAAAGTGGTAGGCTTATATCCCCTATGATACAAGTATGCCCTGAGAATGACGGATGAAACTCTTCTTAAGGAACTACTTGCTTGAAACTGATGATACAGATAGCTTTGGATAACCAAAAGAGTAAGATTTCATTATTTCATGTGAGCTCTTTCAGCACTTAGCAGTACAGTGTTAGGGCTAACAGTTGTTCTTTCTTGCCTATAACAAGCAGTGTGGAAGAGACTGCCACCTTTTCCATCTTAAATGCACAGCCACATTCAGTAAATGTTGCTGTAAAGTTTGAGCATAAGGAGCCAAAGCGTTTTCAGTGGCATTTTTCCTCTTTTCTAGGGTGGTGTCGTAATTTCATCTAAATTAGGGGGTTTTCAATATGGTGACACTGAAATGCTCTAAAACTCTTTCCGTGCCATTTGAGTTACCAGCACAAATCAGCGAGATCTGAATTTGTTAGGTATTACTATATAGACATACATCTTGCCTTTTGGAACTTATAGTTGAGATAGAGGCTGAATTTTAAGTAACTTTTAAGACCAAGGTGATTTGCAAATAATGGGTTTATCATTTCATCATCTTCTGATGAGAGACAGATAAAGATTGGTTGATTTGTATAACCTTATTCTTAGGCTGCTTGCAAGACCAGTCTGTTAGAGTTTTCTAGGAAATGCTATTAAGATGGTGAGTTAAACCCCCCTGCTGTCTGGTATATGTTGTATCCTTTAATTATTTGTTGTATTACCTTTGTGCCATGCTTAGAAACTTGTTGCAGCCCCAAGATTAAGCTAAGTTATGGTATGTTTATATAAGTGATTAAGAAAGAAATATGTGCCTAGTAAAGGAAATTACCTGCAGGGTTGGGGTCATTCATCTTGTTTTCATAGTATCATCCTTCATTATATTCATTGTTTTGCACTTATATCCAGAAATGAAGTAGGAGGACAGACCTAAGTTAGATTATATGTTGCTAGAATCTAACTCCTCAGTTGCAGGGATGAAACACAACTTAAAGTTTCTTCATAGCATCTGTAATCCCACTTATCAAGTAATTGTAATTCTCAGGTCTTCTTTATGAATTTTTCTGATTCTGTCCCAGTATCTCTGTTGCTACATTTCACAGGGAACCTGTCCTCTATTTCTGAGTCATTTGATTTGAGAACCTCTTAGCTGAAATTTTGAAAGCTATGAAAACTGACCTGGGAGATTTGTATGTAATGAGCTTGTAGAGGGTCTGTGATTTTAGAGGGCTAGAAAAATGTCACATATTGATCATAGATGTGCATTGATAACACAAACACAATGAAACTGAATATGCACTATTGATTTTGTGAAGTATCTAAAAATTTTCGGTGAAATGTTAGCATAGAATCTTGGGATGGTGGGGGTAAGGTGATTTTTTTGTTACTCTTTCTACATTTCTTTGTTTTTCAAATGCTACATGCAATCTGGAAGGAGGGAGGTTTGTGTTTTTTTTAAGAATTTAATAGTTCTAATTATTATGTGACCTCATTATTGCTTGGTCTGGTCCCCACATAGGTCATTTTAAATTTGAATAAAAGCTTAAAACTTTCCATTTTTCAATGTTAACTGTGTTTTAAGTGCTTATTTATGGTAATTTTTAGTTTGTATTCACAGTATCTTTAGGATAATAAGTAGCACTAAACTTACAGATAATGAGAATACTTGGTGATCAAAAAGTCAGAATTAAAAACAAAGTATGATATTTGAACTTTGAGCCAATATTTCTGTCTTTCTAGGATGTTTGTGACAATAGACAATGGTAGTAAATACAAATAGTATTTTAATTACATGTCTGGCTGAATGATGGGAAATGGAAATTCAGTGTGCAAAAAACTGGATAATTAAAAAAAAAGATTTATTTGATTACAACAGGTGGCTCTTTCTTCTGTACCTTGGTATGGTATGCACTCAGGTCTATTTGATAATATTATATGGGGATATTTTCCTTTTTGTAAAACTAGAATTAGTTCTAAAGAAATTAATGACTCAATTTATTAAGTTGAAACAGATTGCTAAAGGAAATCGTTTCATCATTATCAATAAAGAAAATACACCCATCCCTTTCTAATATACTATATTCTAAGACAATTTAGATTGTGGATTCTATTGTGCTTGGGAATAATAAGAACCTAGCAATGATTTTCAAAAAAATTTAGGCTTTTGTAGCTTAAGTCTAGTGATTAGATTTGAAGTTAATTCACCTCACACTCAACTAGTCTCCTGATCATCTTACAGAATCTTTATAAACCTAAACCAAATGTAAACAAGCATTTTTCTATTGGAAAGTACACAAAAGCCTTTATTGAAAGAGGTAAACTGTTTGGTTTTTTCATTTTGTTTTTAAAATAGGGACTACTGATATGCTTTAGGGCAAATGAGTCTTTAAGTGTAGATTCTGGATAGTAATCCTAGACAGCTTTATAAAGAACTGATTACAAGTATATTTAAAGCATTTTTTCTGAAACAGTGACTTTTGGTAGCTGAATAGGGAATAAGAGCAACATAGCCATATGTAAATAAAGCTTTTAGTATTCTTTTTTGAAGTAGTCATATCTGTGTTGTAACAGTTGGCAGAAATTTTTTAAGTTGTGTTATGTGGAAGCTACAACTTATAAAAATAGTGCTAACCATTTGCAAATAGGCATTTAGTAAATTGTTGTTTCTGTTTCCCTTCAACTACCCTGGACATGGTTTTGTTCATATAATTACTAATTTAAGTGATTGAGTGTATTAACTGCATAGATTTTTTAAAATGGTATGAGGTTAGTTACCTGAAAAACTGAGATCATAGATAATAATTTTTAAAAATGGTATGTGGCTAAGTACCAGAGAAACGAAGAATGAAAGTCAAATTACTTTGAATAGTCAATTTAAAAAAATGTGCCTTAATCTTTGTAGAAATAGCAACAAAAAAATGAGTAATCACTTAGAAATGTTTAGCCCAGAACTAAGTATAGCAGCAAACAATATGGACTGTAGTTAAATGAATCATCCTAAAGTGTGTGTGCCCATGTAAACACATGATATTGTATCGTAGCAATAAAACTTGTAAAATGTTAAAACGGTTGGACAAATATACCTATTAGAAAAATTTAAGTATTATATTCTAAACAGGGACAAGCTAAAGGATGAACAAATCTTTTACATGGTTGAAAATAATTATTAAAAGAAAAATGTTGCTCAGTTATTTCTCATTACGCTCAGAAGGTAGCTGGAGAAAATGAATTTAAATTATTAGTATGATGGTTTGGACTGTATAGAGAATGTCTGGTTAATTCTAAAATTGATCACTAAGGAAGAT
Organism: Carollia perspicillata; assembly: GCA_004027735.1. Lineage (NCBI taxonomy): Eukaryota > Metazoa > Chordata > Mammalia > Chiroptera > Phyllostomidae > Carollia > Carollia perspicillata. Next base: position 13,024 of record PVKM010000198.1, read on the forward strand.
TATGTACTTTCTCTTTTTTGGTTATTAGTATTAGATATTTTAATTGTCTTAGGGATGATAATTAGAAATTATAGAATGTTGGAACTAGAACCGTAGTGTTGAGTTTTATTAACTTACTCAAGGTGAGTGGTTGGAATTAGAACCCAGGTCTCTTGACTCCCAATCAGTTATCTGTTCTTGTTACAAAATTTTTTTATCATTCCGTTCATTTTTCCATTTAGTGATTGGTTGAACCTATTTATCTGGTAAAAGTTTCTGTAACCTTATTTGAACTAAACAAAAAAAAATTTTTAGAATACTTGTCTTACTAAAAATGAATATGCAAGTAAAATTACAGTTTGTTTCTTTTTTATTAATTTGATTTGTTTTAGCTGTGAGTGGTTGAAAATAAGGCAGTTATACAGTGTAAGTATGGTGAACCATGTTGATGATAGATTCCCTGGGTAACTGATTTCAGATGCTTAAAAACTGGTTAACGTTTTTGAAGAGGTAAAGCAAAGTTCTTTTCCACTGTGAATTCAAGTGTCCATTTATGATAAGGGTGGTATTTCAGAGCAATGAGGAAATAATTTACCAGTTAAGGAGTGATAATTGTGACTATCAATTTTTCATTTGCAAAAACATTCAGTTAGTTTCCTACTTTCTTCAGTACCAAGAAATACATTCCGAGTGATTAAAGAGCTCAACATTTCTGTAATTTTTTTATTGTATTAAGAATATTTAACATGAGGTCTGTTTTAACAAATTTTTAAGAGTACATTTAGTTTAAATGTATTTAAATGTACTTAAGTATTTAAAAGTGTACATTTAAGTACACTATTTAAGAGTCCAAAATTGTAACTTGCAGGTAATATATTGTATATCAGATCTTGAGAACTTATCTTGCATAACTGGATCTTTATGCCCATTAAATACCAAGTACCCATTTCCCTATCCCTCCCCCCAGCCTCTGGCAACCACCATTCTACTCTACCTCTATAAATTTGACTATTTTAGATACGCCATGTAAGTAGAATCGTTTAGCATTTATTTGTTTTTCTGTAACTGGCTTATTTTACTTAGCATAATGTTCTCCAAATAAGAACTCAGTGGTTTTTAAAAATCATAAAAGAATTAGGAGAAAGTACCTTTTCCTAAGCAAGGGCAAAAGAAATTTTAAAAAATTGAAGAATGATCAAGAAATTGACTTCATAGGTGCTAATAAAGTTAATGCAAATGACAGAATGGAAGAAAAACTGGCACCTTATTTAACATACAAATAATATCATACATGAGTTTTTATGAAAAACATTTTAGAGGTAAAATATGAATTATTGAGCTAAAACTTACTCATTCTCCTCCTCACTTTGACCATTCTCAGAAACTACCACTATCATAAATTAGATGTTAACCTGTTCATTTTTTTTTAAATACTTTTACATATACATGTGCATCTATAAACATTCAGTTCTAGGGTGTTGTGGTTCCTGTGGGAAAGTAAGAACTTGCCTTCAAGATATTTATGGTTCCGTGGGGTTAAACAGGAACATAATATATTCCCTTAGAAGATATTTAATGTGTAAGTGTCAGATGAATGGTATAAATCATAAGTACCTGGGTACTCTCAAAATTTTTTAATGATTGAGAAGTGAATTAATGAATACAGAAGTACATAAAATGAAGTCAGTTCTTTCCTCTTCACCTGTCTTATGCCCCAAATAACTCTTAACTGTGTGTGTTTACTTTTGAATGTTTTATACATGTATATAAATACACATAACTTTTTTCACTCAAAAAAATCACACTGTATGTATTAATTTGTAAATTAAGTTTTTACTTAAATATATCCAGGGCATTTTTCTATATCAATATAAATGTAAAGTTACCTCCTTTTTTACAGTTGCAGAATGGTCCATTATATGAATGTACCATGTTTTATTTATATAAATATATGTATATATTTTAGAGCGAGAGGAAGGGAAAGACAAAGAGAGGGAGAGAAGCATCAGTGTGAGGAAGAAATATCTATCCGTTGCCTCTCATGCATGACCTGACAGGGGGGCCGAAACCACAACCCAGGCATGTGCCCTGACCAGGAATCGAACTGGCAAACTTTTGATCTGCAGAATAATGCCCAGCCAACCTAGCCACACCAGTTAGGCCACGATTTATATTAAATGTACCTCTATTGATTAATATTTAGGCTCTTTTTGTGTGTGTGCTATTATAGGACTGCAGTGAACATCTTTGTACAAATATATTTATGTCATGATTTCAGTAATAGCTTCATAACAGTGAGTTATTAAGTCAAAGGGATATTCGCATTTTAGTTTGATAAATGTTGCCATATAAAGAAATAATCTCACTATTAATGTGTGAGGTTAAATGTTATCGAATGAGTGAAAACATGAAATACTTAAGAATTGAGGGGAAACTAGTCTAAGGGATGAAATGGTTTGGAAAGACTTCCCAGAGAAAAGTGATACTTAAACTAGATCTTGAAGATGAGTATGTCACAGATAGAGGAAAGGGGGGTGGGAGGATATTCTTAGTAAGAGGAAATGGGCCAGACAAAGGGCACTGGAAGAGTTACCGGGACAGAATTTTTACTCTGTCATCATGTTCCGTTCATCTCTCAGTTCACTTTATGTCAGTGTTTCTTTTTCAAAAAGGAAATTAAAGTTGAATTTAGGCACTCTTCTATTTTCAAGGCTTTACCACATCTGGAATAATCTAAATTCTTTGTCTGGAATTCAAAGTCTTCTACACTCTGGCTACCCGTTTCTCTTTTATATGATTTTTCTTTTGACATACTCATCTATATAATGTTTTTGAATAAACCATACACATTGCTATTCCAGATAGATAGATGGATGGATGGATGGATGGATGGATGGATAGATAGATAGATAGATAGATAGATAGATAGATAGATAGATAGATATACACATGCATGTATGTGTAATTGTTTTTTGACACTGATGTAAAATCATGCGTTCAGTTGTTGCCTGATTTCAGTATTTGGTCACTTCATGTTGTGCCCCCATGCTTTCTTGGTAGCTACCCCAATCCCAATCTCAAGTACTTGATATCATCTACAGTTGTTGGTAGGTCTATTTACTCTTAATGTGTGAATGATTATCAGTAACTATTTGATAATACTTTATGCTATAAGCTCATCTTGTTCTGTGTCCCAAATGTTTTGTTTGTAATACTGTTTGGCAATGAGGTTTCTGAAAATGCACCAGAAATACATTTTTCTTATTAATAGCTATCTACTATTAGTGTGTGGATTTGTAATATACAATAGAAAGGATGTGTAATTTATATATTACATACTAAGCATAACAAGAAAATATTTTATAAGCAATTAAGTACCAATGAATCTATCTAGATATCCATGGGAAAGAAACACAAGGAATTTATGTAATAATTATAATATTATAATTACTGTTCGGTAGTTGCAGTATTTATAGCCACGTTTATTGATCACTCTGTTCTAGGTAGACACTAAATGCTCATTTTATTCTTACAGAGTCTCCCATATGTAGGTAATACACCCATTTTACATATGAAGATACAGAAGCTTAGGGAATTTAAACAACTCACAAGAGCCAGTAAATGGCAACTGTAGGGTTAGAATTCATGTCTTTCTGATTAAAAACAATCTGAATAAAGTTTGAATTGCATATTATGCTATATTAGTATTATCTCCATGTATGTATAAGTTTATAAAAATACTTATTTTTAGGCAATATTTGTTGAATGAAAATGATCACCAGTTGCCCTGTAGTTACTTACTTTTGGAAGGCAGAAGTAATAATCAATCAGTTACTGGTTTCCCAAGAAAATTTCGAAAATTCAGAAAGGCATAAAAAGAAATTGAAAATTGGCAACAACCAAACTAAAGAAACTATACCATTTCTTTTGCTGTAAATGTAATTTATAGAAACATGTAAAATTACAATACTTTCAATGAAATCATACTGTAGATATAATTATATATTTTCCCTTACTTAACATGTTACTGTTTTCCTACTAGAAATATGTATGTATATATTCTTTGAAAGTGATTCTCAGTGTTACATAATACACATTATGTATGTACTTAAGTTTATTTTCTTATTTCTCTATTGACTGACAAGGAGCTTACCTCTAATTTTTGTCTATGTTATACTGTAAGGAGAATTCATCAGGATGGCTGCTATGAGTTCCAGTATTGAGATTCCCCACCTTCTCAAAGACAACAGTGATAGATTAAACAAGCATACACAATGTATAATAAGACTTTCAGCATGAATATAGCTGCATAAGTCTGCACCTTTCCCCTCTTATAAGTCATTTTAAAAGAAAGAAGGGAAAAATGTTGCAACTTCCCATTTTCAGTGAACTGAAAGACATGATATGTAGGCTCTAAATTTTATTTAAGGGCTATCAAAAACATCTAAGAAGGGGAGGAAGCTGTAAGCTTATAATACACTTGCTGAGTGAGGTGTTCACCTTGAAGTTCAAAATCTAAATCTCTTGTTGATAATGGCGGATTAGTGACAGAAATACCTGGTTTGAAAAAGCAGAGCTACATGTACACAGAGGCATATGTACAGGAACCACCTCTTTTCTGTATTCTTTATATGGCATCAAAGGAGGAGTCTCTGGACTGTGAAGCCTCTCCACACCAGTAAATAGCTGCTTCAGGAAAAATCCAACTTACTTTATGATGAAAAATACAAAAGAAAATAACAGCAACAGCAAAACTTTCAAATGACAAAGTCACTCATCAGAAGAATATCCTAGAGAGCACATGAAAATTGTGACCCAAAATTATACCATACACTTACTTAAAGTTGGGAAAACCTTCATTCTCTATGAAAGGAGAACACAAAGCAGAAATGAAGGAAATCTGGGAAGAGATGGCAAGGTAACAGGAGAAAATGAAATAAGAGCAGATAATTTTTTTTCAAATTGAGCAAAAATGCAGATGAAATTGGAAGGATTCCAAGGAGCATACTAGACCTGAGGAAAGCACAATAAGGGACATAAAGATAAAAATAAGCAAAATGGACAAAATGAAATGGAACTAAAGATATTTTTAAGTTTAGAAAATAATACAAAAGGCAATAGATCCAGCACACTTAAAAATGAAACCCCTTTAGCAGTTCAGTGCAACAACATACTGTTTTTGTATAATTAAAATGTTACTGAACTAAAATTTATGTATTGAAAGAGCATCTGTGCAAGGGAAAACTAACCAGAATGGTCACAAAGATAAACAGAGATTCCTTTGGTCAGCCAACCACCGTCCTCATCCCCTGCACAAAATCCTTTATAAGGGGTTGATGTCAGGCTGGCCTCAGATTTCTCCACAACATTCAATACCAGAAATCAGTAGAGCAGTATTCACAAGATGAAGAATTAAAGTGGGAGCCAGAGACTTCATATCCAGTCATGCCACTCTTCAAGTATAAAAGATAACAAACAGAACTCAGGGAATATTGTTTACAGGAGCACTTCTAGAGGAAAAATACTGAAGTATAAATTTCAGCCAACCAAGAGACATCTGAGGAAAGAATTGGTAGTAAGCTTAGATTATATATAGATAGATATATATGTAGGTAGAGACTCTACATAGTGAATCTGTCTATATCTGTATAGATATATCTATATATTGATAGAATATATATATATTTTTTATAGTCCTAAAAAGTAAAACAAATATAGAGATCATGATGACAGAACATAATGTTATAGACCCTGGTGATGTAGAAGTGATAAAACCTAATAAAAATTGAAAGAAGGAGGTTTATAGATTATACCTCATTGTAATTACTGGTGGTTGAAAGATATGTAAAGATCACAAATCAAATAATTGAAATATAAACATTTAACACTCCAAAGGAAGCCCTAAAAATAACACTATTGATTAAATTCGGTAGGGGAAGGAAGAGGAAACATGTTAATTTTGACATTGTTCATAATAAGGAACTAATAGTTATGTAAAGAGATGGAAATCTAGGGGAATTCTGCTAAGTTATAAGTGTAACCACTAGAACAAAAATATAAGTCTTACTAAGTATTGAAAGAACTATAAAGCTTTCAAAAAGAAAACATCATATAGTAAAAGAATATTGACAGCCACACTCGTAACAAAACATGTTAGTACTAAGACCCAACATATCCTTCATATAAAAAAACATAAATAAGACTTATCTTTAAAAGAAAAATATATTCAGATTAGACTCAAGGTTTATGCAATGTGTACACCTACAACAAAATGATTGTGAAAGGTTAACGTTTTAAAAGATGGGCAAAATGAACAGAATTTAGGGTATCATGATCTTAATGTACAAGGTGGAGTTCACACTAAAAAGCGATAGGTAAAGATGGGCACTTACTAAAGAGTATGATGAAAGTTCAACAGCTGTATCTATATACCAATAGCAGCAACCTGGGCTAAGCAGAAATTTACAGAAAGTGTGAGGAGTAATGGAAACATCAGTAGTAGGAAATACTTAATTACAAGATATTAAGCAAGCCTTGAACAAATAAAAAGACATACTGTATTTTCTGGATATGAAGAATAACATTGTAATAGTTCTTAATTGAGGTAATTTACAAATTAATTTTAAAACTAGACATACTAATTCCAAAGTTAATAAAGAAAAGTAAACAAGAATAGCCAATAAAACTGAAAAATGAAGAGTACCAAGGGTGAACTAGCCTTGGCAGATATTAAGATACAATACATAAAACAGCATGACACCAGCCAACAGACACATGGATCAGTGAAACAGAAGAGAAAGTCCAGAAATAGTTTCAAACACATATAAGAATATAATAAAGAATATAATATTATTAAGGTAGCATCTCATATCAGTAGTGAAAAGATCAACTGATTCAACTGGGAACAGCTGGATAGCCATACAAAAGAAGCTGTATCTGTATTTCACACATAATACGAGTGGATCAATGAAAAATAAAGCCACGAAAGTAGTAGAAGAAAACATTAAAGAAGTTTGTTTTTTAATGTTTGTGTGAGGAAGATATTTTAAACTGACTCCAGAATTTATAAAGGAATGGATAAATTTACTACATTAAAAAAGAATTTCTGAATGGATAAAGAAAATGTGATATGTACATACAATGGGCATACAACTTAGATGAACCTTGAGGACATTATGCCAGGTGAAATAAGCTATTCACAAAAAGGCAAATGCTGCATAACTCTACTTAGATGAGGTATCAAATGTAGTCACATTCACAGAAAGTAGAATGGTGGGTGCCAAGGGGCAAGGAGGAGAAGGAAAATCAGAGTTACTGTTCAATAGGTAGAGTTTGTCTGCAAGGTGAAGCTCTAGAGATCCGTTGCTCAACAATTTGCTTGTAATTAATACTACTACATTGTATGCTTAAAAATTATTAAGGTGGTAAATTCCATGTGTGTTTCATCACAGGTTTTTTAAAAACATTTTATTTATTTTTAGAGAGGGTGGAGGAAGGGAAAAAGGGAGGGAGAAAAACATCAATGTGAGGGAGAAACATCAATTGGTTGCCCCATGCAGATGCTCTGATCCATTCAGCTTGGGGACTGAATGCACAACCCAGACATGTACCCTGACCAGGAATCTAACCAGCAACATTTTGCTTTGCAGGACAACTCCCAGTCAACTGAACCACACCAGTCAGGGCTACCACAATTTTTAAAGAGCACTCAGTGTCAAAAACTGTGTCAGTAAAATCAAAATACATATTTAAAACTAGCAAGACTTATCTGTAATTTGTATCATAAAGAATATCCTGGAAACTCAATTTAAAGAGATTTTGCAATCCAGTAAAAAGTGGGCAAAGATATAAATAGATAATTTACAGAAAATTAAATACAAATGGCTTATAAGCATATGAGAAGTTGCTGACCTCATTCATAGTAAGAGAAATTTGCTGACCTCATTCTTAGTAAGAGAAATTTAAATCAAACCAAAATGATACAGTTTACCTATTAGGCAAAAACATAACAGTTGGATAACATAGTCTTGTGGGTAAAGACTATCTCATACATTGCTATTGAGAATGCAATTGGGATACCTGTGGAAGGTGATTGGATACTATTTTCCAAAATTAAAATGTATTTATTCTTAAAGACAAAACAAAGATAAAGCATCTTTGAACTTGAACAAAAGCAAGTACATTAGATAGGAACTAAATATATATAAATTGCATGTTCACAGTGGTGGAAGGAAACAATGAAAACCTCCTGGATAAGATCTGGGCCAGACTTCCCCATGATTTATTGACTGGACCTCAAGGAAGAGCCATCTGTAGCATTTAGAAGCCTCTTTCTGGGGTGGTGGTGAAATGATAGCAAATGAAAACTGTTAGAGTGAGGTAAGCACATAAATGTACCCAGCAGTCCCCCCCCCACACACACACATACACAACACAGCATTGACTTATGATGAAACAGCAAATAGAAATTCAAGCGCACACAAGAAAGTCTAACCTATGACGGGGTGGGGAGGACTGGTCAATACCATTAAAAAAAATAAAATGCTCTGTGTACTAATACGGAAATATCTCTGCTTAGTGGGGGAAAAAGGAAATCATAGTAGTGTTTGTAGTATGGTTCCTTTTGTGTGGGAGTAAGGGGGAATAATTGATATTCTCATTTAAGTGAATTCTTAGTCTATGAAAAACAGTCCTAAAGTGACTAAGTATATTTAAGATCCTCAAGGAGATAAAGGAAGTTATAATAGTCATAAAAGAAAACCAAAATTAAGTAAATGTTAATTAACAAATGGATATTAGAAGAAAACACAGAAATCATTTAACTGAATTCAATAGATGGGATGTACTAGACAGAACACAGTCAGTAAAAGAATTTTAGTTATTTGGAACATAATATTGCATTCATCCAAAATGTAGCAAGAGAGAAAAGATATGAAAATAAATATTGAACATAGCCTGAGAGATTCAAACATGTCCAAAAGAAATTTTAGGACAGATTAGAGTGGCATAGGGACTAATTAATATTTAATGCAACAGTGATTAAGCTTTTCAGAATTGAAGTAAAACTACGTTTCCATATTAAAATTGTACATTACTGAACAATAGCTTAACAGGATAAATACAAAAAAATTTTCTAAATGCTCAGTAGTGAAACTGCTGAACATAAAAAATAGAGTTCATTAAAATAATAAAAAGACAAAGTGCTTACACCAAAACATCAGTTATACTAGCAGTATATTTACTGGAACAGTAATTTCCAGAAAATAATAGGATATTCTGTTCTCAAAATGTAAAAGGAATGTAACTTTTCCCAGAATTCTGTACTCTTTTAAACTATCAGCAAAAATAAGCCCAAAGCGAGGATAGACACAAAAGCTGAGAGTTCATCACTTATAAAAACTTAATATAAGAATCAAAGGATGTACTTGAGCTGGAAAATAGTAAACTAGAGAAAGAAATGGATAAAAGAATATATCATGAGCAAATAATTGATTTTAAAAATATTACTAAATAGGGCTTACTATTGGTTGTAAATAGGTGTAATATTTTTAATGGTGGAACAAAAAATATTAGAGAATAACAAGAAAGTTGGTACAAAAGGGAATGATTACATTGAGTCAAGAATTCTAATATTATCTAGTTCACAAAAAATGAATACAGAGATCCTAACTTACTTTAGGGCATCTTACAAAAATATAAATACTATTTTCTTGGCTCTGCAGCCCTACTACCTGGGTAGAATCCTAGTTTCGCCCTTATTAGCTGTGTAACATTACAGTTATTTCACCTTCTTGTACCTAAATTTTCTTATCTATAAATGAGGGTGAAAGGAATACCTCCTCATAGTGTTGTGAGGATTAAGTGAAATACATACAAATTAGAACAGTACTTAGTGCATGTAAGTACCCAATGCATTCTTGCTGGTGCTGCATCTGTTTCTTTTTTAACCTGAGGGTGACCATGGAAAGAATGGAAATAAAATCAATGGCTTCCAGGCCAACAGAACTGAAATTTAAAAGTGTAGAAAGCTTAACCATCAGTGTACCATCAGGATCAGTTGGGGTAATTTTAGTTTTTTGTTTTTCAACAGTTTTACTTACAAGCTTGGTGTTTTTACTTACTCTTTCTTAGAGATCTTCAGAGAACAGACAATTTGTACTTACTTTTTTTATTATTCTTGCAATTGCCATGAGTCCATCAGACTTTTTTTATAAACCTAAAAGATGCATTATTGGGGTCTTAGTGATCTTAGGTTTCCTGTATCTTTAAATATTATGATACTTAATTTTAGGAATTTTATCATTACCAGTGATTATATCCTACTGTGCTTTAAAAAAGAGAGAGAGAGATTAAAATTAAGCAAGAATGATAGAATCTCCTAGAAGGAACATGCAATAGTGGAATAGTCATTTTTCAATTTTTGAATTGCATTTCTCAAGTGTTGCATCCTCCTTTGAAATGGTATAAAAGATGATGAGAGACATACAGATCAGAAAATAAATGCCAATAGAATTAGCATGGTAGACCTGAGCTGTCCAATATAGTAAGCCACTTACTACATGTGACTGTTTATATTTGAATTAATTAAACTTAATTAATGAAATTTAAAATCTAGTTTCTCTGTCACACTAACCATGAATTGGTTATGTAGAGGGAATATAACTCTTAGCTTCATTTCACTATGGCTTGCATACATAACATTTTCATCATTGCAGAAAGTTCTATTAGATATTACCACTCTGTATTCTAAATCTGATAGCAAAATTGATCATGTACATTAAATCTCAGATTATGAGTCTTGAGATATCAAATCCTGTATGAGTTTTCTGAGACCTGAAAATTGGTGAACACACAATATATTTCTGATGAAAGACAAAAAGAACTGTGGTATCCTCCTTCAGTTAATCATTCAACAGGAATATTTTTGCATCATAAGCCTAGGTCATGCCCTTTTGCTGAAAACAGCCCTGTGACAGTGTACCTTCCTCTCCTATGATGTTTGTAAAAAATTACTTTGAATCCGTAGCAAAGAGGGTTTGCTATGTTTAAATTCTTACTAAAATTTCTAACGAGGTTATCTTTCACTATTCCTTCAATCTTCTGTAAATAATTTATAAAATTACCTGAAAATTTATTTTAAAGAACTAGTCCATTGGACTCAGATGATAAATGGTACATTAAGGGTTAAAGTATAAGAAAAGAATGGAGAAGGGGAGAGTGTGAAATAAAGAAAAAGCAGAATAAATATAATAATAAAACAAAAAAGTAGCCCTGGCTGGTGTGGCTCAGTGGATTGAGTGCCAGCCTGTGGACCAAAAGGTCACCAGTTCAATCCCTAGTCAGGGCACGTGCCTGGGTTTCCGGCCAGTTCCCCAGTTGGGGGCACGTAAGAGGCTAATAGTTGATGTTTCTCTCCCTCTCTTTCTCTCTCCCTTCCCCTCCCTAAAAATAAGTAAGTAAAGTCTTTAAAAAATATTTTAAACCCAAAAAGAAAGATAATTAGTTATAAATATTAAATTAATTACAATTAATTAAGTATGGGTGTTTAACAGTTATAATAGGATTTATTAAAAAAAGAAAAACAGTTGACTGCTATCTACAAGAGGTATACTCAAAGTGAAGGAACACAGATTAAAGGTAAAGGGATGGAAATGTGAATTGAACTCATGTTTATCTTTGTTTCCTCTGAAACATTATAATGTTACAGCAAATAATTTTAAAAAGGCATAAACCTATAATGAACAGAGAAAAGGGAAAAAAAACAAAGTTTTTGGCGACTGAAAAATAAATAAATGAGTGGTAACCAACTTGGCATATCCAAGAAACAAGCCAAATCATGCCAAACCACCCCCAAGGCCTGTGAAAGCTGAGTGTAGGACAAGAAAACACCCAGAGTCTCACTGGTAGTAAGACTTTAAAAAGCATGATTAGACTTCAGCTCCCATCCTGTGTCAAAACACTAGGTGTTTTGCCACTTTACCATCGAGGCAAAAAAAAAAAAGCTGAAGGTTTTTTATGGGAGAAAATATACCAGATACGTACAGGTGAGGGTGGGGCCTTCAAACCTAAGATGATGATTAAATGGAAAGCCTGCATATTAAAAGTTGAGAACCCCAAGCTTTAACACTCTTTGCCTTCTTGATTTACAGATTTATGTCTTTCAGGGAAGAAGTCACAAGAGTAGTTTCTTGGAAAACTAACCTGTCTAAAGCCATAGACTTACGGTTTCATTATCGACACTGACACTTTCTGTGTTCCTATTTTATTCTTAATCATTTATTGTCTGCAGTTGCTGAAGATCACGAATCTGGTAGCGGTTCAACTGGGTAGTTCTACCTCAAGGTCCCTCATGATGTTACAGTCAAGTTGTCAGCCAGGGCTGCAGTTATTTATTTGAAGGTTTGACTGGGGCTGGAACAACCACTTTTAAGATTGCAGGACTCATTCAGCTCCTTGCTGGTTGTTGGCAGAAGGTCTTAGTTTTCCACTGCATCGGCCTATCCACAGGGCTGCTTGAGTGGATTCATGAGGCTACTCCTAATGACATGTAGTTATGTACAGAATAGAGTGATTTCCTCCTCCCCGAAGTTTCTATGTTGAAAGTATATTGTTGAACTATAATCCCCAATGCTACAGTATTTGTAAATGAGGCCTTTGAGAAGTGATTAGGTGACTACAGTGGAGCCCTCATGAGTGGGATTAGTGCCTTTATAAGAAGAGGCCACAGAATTCATTCACTCTTTTTTTTCCTCATAAGGACACAGGAAAACATCAGCTATCTGCAACCCAGGAGAGGGCCCTCAACCAGAACCCAATCATGCTGGCATTATGATCTTGGGCTTCAGCCTACACAACTATGAGAAATCAATTTCTGTTGTTGATAAGCCACTCAGCAATAGTATTTTGTTACAGCAGCCTAAGCTAAGAACATGGCATCCTGCTTCCCCCCACCACAAGTATCCAAGAGGGGACAAACAGGAAGCCACTGTGCCTTTTATGACCTTTTCTCCCATACTGCATATTGTCATTTTCTGTTCATTAGAAAGGAAGTCACTAAGTCCAGCCAAAGTTAAAGGAAGAGGAATAGGCTTCACTTATGAAGGGAGAAGTATCAAAGAATTTGTGGGTTTCATAATACTACACTGAATAATTCTAAGTGTTACAGGAGTGTATACTCTGCAGTCATTCTGAGGCTCAGTTTAGTGGTACTTAGGTTAAGAATATGAATGTCTCATGACCCAATACTTTTGTTTTTAGGCATACATCTCAAGGCGTATTTGTATGAGTTTCACAGGGGATACACGCATGGATGTTCATTGCAGTATATTACTTTGTAGCAGCAGAAAGATGGACGCAATCTAGGTGTCCCATATACCAGTCTGAGTATAGATAGGTAAAATTTGTAAATGTATGTTGTATTCGTTTCCTAGGGGTTCCATAACCAAGAACTAAACTGAGTGGTTTAAAACAAATTTATTCACTCACAGCTTTGGAGGCTAGAAGTTCAGAATCTGTGTGAGCAGGACCATGTCCTCTCTGAGATGCTGGGTAGAATCCTTCCTTTCCTATTCCTAGATTATGTTGGTGGCTGTTAATTCTTGGCATTGCTTGGCTTGCAGGTATATCACACCAATCTGCCATCACAAGTTCACCTCTTGTCAAACCGACACCATAAATATTTCCTTAAATCATTTTTAATATTCAAATAAAGACAGTAACAAGGTCATACTTCCACCTACCATGATACAACTATCAAAACACACAAACTCCTTTCCCAGAGGAGGATGCAAAGTCTTTAGGTGGTGTTTACTCTTCTGGATATCCTAGTAACTTAAATATTGTGATGTTATTTTTATGTATAGTTTATATACTGTGATATAAAGTCAGTACATCTTATGTTAAAGGATAAGGGAGGGAAGGAAAACATACAACAGACATATTCATGACAAAAAATAAATAATTCGTGGCAATTTCAGTTTTGGCTTTTGTAACCGGTCACATGTCATACCTGGTATTTATAACTGCATTAATCCACTACCCATTCTGTAGTACCTTTGCCTTCAGGATGCAACTCAGCTAGCTGATCATGGTTCTTTACTTGGTATAGTGACCCAAACTTTTATCCTGAAGGGTCTGGGCCATTAAGTAGTCCTCCCTGAATTAGGTTGTTGTAGTTTTTCAATAATTTTAATACAATGGTAAAATTGTCATGGTCATGGTAATACTAAGTAATGGTAATGGTAATACTAAGGTCATGGTAATACTAAGAGATGCCCTCGGGGGTCCTCCCTGTATTTTGGATATACTCTTTACCTTCATTGTGTAGTAACAGTCCAACTTCCCCTTGGTTCTGTAATACCAGCAGTACAGTAACTCCCTTTTTTACCTGTTGATTCAGAGGCATGAAGAGTCCAAAAATATCCAGGTGGCAGTTTTAACTTTCAGTTTAGTGGAATCATTCTTATGTCTCCTGATAGATGCATTCCTACCTTTGGAACTAAGACCTCTAGGCCATAGAGCATAGGGCCTTAGGGACATGAAGCAAAAATTTTGCTAGTGTATTACTAGGGGTAATAATGAGGGCTGCCACTTGCATTTACACTCCTTGATTCCTGGATTTGTGAATCCTGCTATTGGAGAAACAGCACCATATATTGGATGCTTATTCAGAGCATATACAGCCACCTGGAGAACCTTGTCCCAGCCCTGTAAGGTATTGCCATCCAGCTGGTGCTGTAACTGAGCCTTAAAAGGCCATCCCACCATTCTGTCAAGTGAACTGCTTCGGGATGGTAGGGCTGTTCACTTGGTACGACCAGTAAATCACATGAGCATGGGTCCATTGCTGCACTTCAGTGAATTCCCTTGATCAAAAATAATGCTCTGTGAATACCATGAGGGTGGATAAACCATTCTGTAAGTCCACGGATGGCAGTTTTGGCAGAAGCTTTCCATGCAAGGAAGGCAAATCTGTACCCAGAGTAAGTGCATGCCAGTAAGAACAAATGCTGCCCCTTCCATGATGAGAGTAGGTCCAGTGTAATCAGCCTTCTACAAGGCTGATCACCCTGGGGAATGGTGCCTTGTAGGGGATTTGGTGTTGATCTCTGCTACTAGCAGATTGGGCAGTTAACAAAGACTGTAGCCAAGCTAGTCTTGGTGATTGTAAGTCATGTTGCTGAAACCATGTATAACCTACATCCTTACACCATGACAACTTTGTTTATGAGCCCACTGGGCTCTGACAGAGTGGCTGGAAAAAGAGGCTGGCTAATACCCACAGAATAGTCATCCTATCCACTTGATTACTCAAATTGTGCTGTGAAGAGGTCACTCTTTGGTGGGTATCGAGATGGGACACATATCTTCTGTCCTTCACACATTCAGAGAGGTCTATCTGCATACTTGTTTCGTAGGCTTCCCTGTCAACAGTTTTCCAATCATGTTCCTTCCAAGTCCCTGACCATCTAGCCCAACAATTTTCAACCTTTTTCATCTCATGGTACATGTGAACCAATTACTAAATTTGTGCGGCACACCAAAAAATATATTAGTTTTTGCCAATCCGACAACCAAATAGGTATAATTTTGATTCATTCACACCTATTGAGTTGGCTGTTGTCATTTTTTTATTTGACAGTCTAAGGGAAAAGAATAGTTAGTTATTGCATGTTTTAAAAATTCTTGCAGCACACCAATTGAAAATCACTGATCTAGTCAAACTGTTGACCGTAGCTGATGAATTGGTATATAATCGCGTGTCTGGCAATTTCTCCTTTCAAGCAGAATAAACAACCTGGTGCACTGCTTGAATTTCAGCCCACAGGGAAGATTTTTTCCCACTACTGTCCTTCATGGATGTCCCAGAACGAGGCTGTAGTGCCACAGCTGTTCACTCTTAGGTTGTTCCTGCATATCATGCAGAACCATCTGTAAACCACGCCTCAGTTTTCTCTTCCTCTGTCAGCTGATTGTAGGGAACCACCCATGAGGTGCAGGCTGGGAGAAAAAAGGTAGTGTGCCAGGGATAAGGACCATGGACATTTGGACCACATCTTCATGTAACTTGTGTCTTCAGGACCTGCTTGGGGCCAGTCTCATATATACCACTTCTATTTGATGATGGACTGCTGCTGTATACACCCAATTTTATGGCTTGGTATATCAGATAACACCAATTTATGATCAGCTTAGGTCGCATGGTAACTTGAAGACCCATAGTTAACTGTTCAGGCTCTACTAAGGCCCAGTAGCAGGTCAAGAGGTGGTTCTTAAAAGGAGAGTAGTTATCTGCAAAGGAAGTCAGGGTTTCCCTCCAAATGCTAACAGGCAGGTGCTGAAGTTCTCCTATAGGAGCCTGCCAGAGGATCCAAACAGCATCCCTCTCTGCTACTTCAAGCACCATTGGATCTACTTGATCATATAACCTATGTGAGAGCAGTTTACACAGTAGATTGGAGCTATTGCAGAGCCTTCACTTGTTCAAGATATCACTAGCAGCTTTTTGGAATATTTAGTAAACGAGCCAGAGTAACACACCCAAATGAAAAATACTGCCTCTAAAATCCAAAGAGGCCAACTAAGCGCGCGTGTGTGTGTGTGTGTGTGTTTAATTGTAGGAGAGGCCAGATGCAAAAACTTAACCGTTCACCTTAGAAGGTGATAAACGTTCTTGTACCACTGACTCTGTAGAAATTTCGCTGAAGTTAAACACACCTGAATTTTTGTCAGATTTATTTTCTACTTCCTGGCATATACATATTTTACCAATAAGTATAGAGTAGTTGCTTTTGTTACTATTACTGGCTCGCTAGGTCCAATCAGTATAATGGACCAGTGTGATATCTTATGAAAGGGAAAGGTGATCAAGATCCTTCATCAAACCATGTGTAAGAACTAATGCACCCTGGCTGGTGCAGTTCAGTGGATTGAGCGCTGGCGGGCCTGCAAACCAAAAGATTGTAGATTCGATTCCCAGTTATGGCACATGCCTGGGTTGCAGGACCAGATTCCATGTGTGGGGACATGTGAGAGGCAATTGATTGATGTTTCTCTTGCACACTGATACTTCATTATCTCTCTTTCTCCCTCCCTTCCCCTCTCTCTAAAAAGTAAATAAAATCTTTTAAAGCCCTTGCTGGTGTGGCTCAGTGGATTAAGTGCCAGCCTGCGACCAAAGGGGCACTGGTTTGATTCCCAGTCAGGGCACATGCTTGGGTTGCAGGCCAAGTCCTCAATTGAGGGCACATGAGAGGCAACTACACATTGATGTTTCTCACCCTCTATTTCTCCCTTCCTTCCCCTATGTCTAAAAATAAATAAAATATTTTAAAAAATATTAATACTTGTTTTGTGATAGAAGATTCATGATATTTATAATAGTTGTCTTTGTATATGGAGAATGAAAATGGAAAATAAATATAACAAGAATTTATACAAATAGAATTGTTAAAGTTGCAGAAGTTTCCCAGACACTAGAATCAAAAGACCAACAGTATGGAATATAGGTAAGAAAAGTCGAGAAGCACTGTCAGTTGGAAGGTCCAGCTCTCAAGTACAAGGAGTTCCAGAAAAATAAAAGGGAGAGAAAGTAATTTAAACAGGTATTTCAAAAAAATTTATCAAAACCTAAGGCCATGAATTTGCATGCAAAGTGGGGTGACCCACCAAGCACTCATGACAGTGAATGATAAAAGATTTACACTGTAGGTATGATGAAATTTCAGGACATCGGGGATAAAGAGAAAAACCTAAAAGGTTTGGGGAGTTTGTGGGGGAGTCATACCCATGACCTGGAGTCAGAATATCATTGAACTTCTCAAAAACAAACCTGAAAAACACTTGAGCAGTGTTGTCACATTTATGAGGAGAAACTATTGAAAAATTATCTCTAGCTTAGAAATCAGCCCTGGCTGATATAGCTCACTGAATTGTGTGTGTGCTGCAAACCAAAGGGTCACCAGTTAGATTTCCAGTCAGGGCACATGCCTGGGTTGTGGGCCAGCTTCCCATTGGAGGTCACATGAGAGGCAACCACACATTGACGTTTCTCCCTCTCTCCTTCCCTTCCCCTCTCTCTAAAAATAAATAAATAAAATCTTCTAAAAATTAAAAAAACAAATCATGACTGATGCACACTGCCAATCATATGTCAAGTAGAATAAAGTATAATACCCTTAAAATATGTGAAGAAAAGTATTAATCCAAAAAGCATAGAAAAATGGACAAGTCCACAGTCATAGTCATACCTCACAAAATTAGGATATAAAAGATTAAACAATACAATTGGCAGGCTTGCTTTTAGAAATATGTACACACACACATACATACACATACAAGTAGAGCATATACATTATTTTCAAATGTCCAAAATTTAAGTTACAAAAGTTAAATTTGTGTTAAGTCATAGTGGAAGTTTCATCAGATTTCATGGAATCGATATCATTTAAGAGCATATTCTTGAACTTCAACTAAATGAGAAATCAGCAACAGTGGGTTTTAAAATTATATTTGAAAACTGTGTAGACAACTTATAAGAGAAAATCGTTTTAGAAATTACAACATATTTAGAATCCCTTGACACAAACACTACATGTCAGAACTTACTTGTTGCAAGTTTTGTAGTGAACAGACAGTTGATGCCTTAAAAATACTGATTTTAAAAGATTGAATGTAAAGTAATTACATCTTCACCTCTTGGAGCTAGGAAACAAGAATAAAGCTAAAGACAAAAGAAGCGACATAAAGTAGACATAAAGTAAAAATTAATGAAATAATTAGATCAGTGTATAGACAAACTTCTACAAGAGTAATAAAGGAAAAAAAGATATAAATAATCAATATTAAGACAAAAAGAAATGTAACCAAAGATAGGGTAAGAATTTTAAGAATCCTATGATAGATATAGTTCAATGAATACATCATGCCAATAAATTTGAATCCCAGATAACATGAACCATTATTATTAGAAAGATGTAATTTGTCAAAATTAACTTTAGAAATAAGTAATACTAATCAATTAATTACCAGTAAATGCTAAGTAGAAAACAAAACCAAATTCCCCTGTACCAACTCCCCCACCAAAAATACACCAAACCCCAAATTTTATAGTTACAGAAAATAGAAAAAAGTTGTGTATTTTAAAAGACTAATCATTCAATAAGTATTTCTAGAGCATTTATACTATGGATGTTAGTGAAATAGTACAAAAATATTTGACACCCAAAGCAACCAGTGACAGTATAGGAAAAGATCTTATGAACAAGGATGCCAAAATCTTAAAACGTTAGCTAGTTAAAACCAGCTTATAGTAATGGAATGGTATTAATTCCAAAAATATAAAGTTGGTTTAATACCAGAAAACCACTTAATGTAACCTTGTCATTTTAAACAAATTAAGAGAAAAAAATATTTTAACACATTCATTGAGCTATTGAGCATCTACCATCTACCAGGAACTAGGCATCAGTGGTATAGTATAAATCAGAATCCTGTTTTCAATAAAACAGTCTAGTGTAAGATTGATAAATGCTCTGAAACAACAAATCAGATAAAGAGGACAGAGTAATAATTACTACTGATAATTATTCATACATTAAATATAAAACAGTCTCCTCTTTTTTTTTCCATCCCTATTCTAGTTCAGCCTCTGGCATTTACATTTCCTTAAGAACAATTAGAAGAACTGTACTATAAAATAATTCAATAATTAAATAAATACTTTAGTACAGAAAATACGAAAACTGCTAAAATGAACTTATTAGACAGCAAGATCCTGTAATAACTTAGTCTTTATCAGTTGAAGTTTAAAAAGTTGAAATTTGTGTCTGGGGGTGATAATACAAATATATGGAATATAAATATATGTTTTTAATCTAATATAATCGCTTGTATAATTTAGATAAATACATACAATAAATATAAATGAAAAACTGCCCATGTATAATTTATTTGTTTACATAGAGCAATTTTATTTTTATCTCTCATAGAAAGATTAAAGGAAAAAATAAGCTATTTCCCTAGCTTATTCATTAAATTTTGTGGCATAAAAGTATGGTTCTAAAGTTATGATGAGCAAATGTCTAAGAGATAAGTATAATTTGAACACAGTGCTAAATGAAGTAAAAGTCATGTAAATTTCATATAGAAAGACTTAACCCAGGTAAGCAATCTTGCAAATCCATTCCTATCAGTCATTATTAAGGTGAACTGTAGAATATCTATAGCTTTAACAATAAAATGTGTGTACTTCAATAAAAAACCCTTAGTCATGTCTTTTAGGGTTCCATAGGATAGCACTGTATTTGAAGGACAACAGTTAAGAAAAATCTGAACTCTTTAATTGGATTTCAGGAGATCAATTTGGATATAAATTATTTTTGTTTAATATCTGCAAAAGAACTAAACTCTCATGCTTTGACTTCATTAAAATAGTACTGTAGGAGTTTCTGCTAATTTTTTTTCTTATACTAACTTTTATATTAATGTATTTTAAATAACTTTAAAAGCAGAATTTTATAACGTATTTTAGGTCTGTTCTGTCAGACTCCTAATTGTTACCTTAATATTCCCACCCCCCTTAAAATAAGGGGTTATTTTTCTGAGATGCCTCTGAGACAACAGTCAAGAATCAGGCAGCTTTCCAAAAGATGTGTGCACAAAAGGTCTTTGCCTTCACGTAGCCCAAGGTTTCAGATTTGCCACCAACAGACTGATCTGGTCAGTAGAATGTTTTATTCTGCATAGTCTTTGTAAAAAATAAATTCAGTTGGTTCCCAACATTTTAAATGTGAAATTTCACATAATCTTGATTCCTAGATTCCTTTAACATTTTACATCACCTGATAGCACCAGCTTGAGTTCCAAGAGTTGGCCACAGTTTAGCATTGTGTAAGGGTTGCATGAGCCATAAACTCTGCAATTCTCTGCTTCCTCCACCATTTCTTACTGTTTCATTTCTCTCACTTTCTTTACCTATGACCTTCATAGGTAATTAACTATGTGACCCTTGCTAATTTATTGGCCCATATGCAAAGGCTTTTTAAAAATTGTTGCTTCTAATTCCTTGTGGCATGGGAAGCTAACATTAATTAAGATAACCAAAATGGTTTTTAAAAATTCCTGAATTTGGGCTAGTGTTGCCGCCTCTCTTTCCCTGATCTATAGTGTCTTCAGAAGAATATGTTTATGTATGTCTCTATATCTATCTACATAGATACAGATAGATACAGATATGTATTACCAATTCTACTGACTTACTCAAAGCATTTAATATGCCTTCCCCTAGGGTTTATTTAGTACTTCTATAAGAAGAATGTTGATGAATTCAATGAAGTTTTTTAAGTTCCTAATTTTGTTAAGTGATGACATGACTATTGGAATTAATGATTTCTCAAGTCTATATCACTAAAAAACATTTAGTTAATATCTTTCTGTGTCATTAGGATGGCCACTTGGGGTACTCATTTATACTTAATAAATACTTTTGGCTCTTCTCCATCTGGTACTTCCTGACCCCTCTGTCACTGGGCTGTGTATACAGTTCTTGCTAAATAGTTGGAAATGAATGTGTCACTTCCAGGCCAATCATTTAATTGCCAGTATGAGACCTTCCAGAGCCCTCTTTTCTTCTGCTGTCACTAACAATATTTCAGAAAGTAGTTACTACATAACTCTGAATTCCACCAGTGACAGACAGGCAAAGTGAGCAAGAAGAAGTAAATCTTTGTTGTTTGAAGCTGGAGATTGTTTTAAATTTTTTTAAATCTTCACCCAAGGATATGTTTATTGATTTTAGAGAGGGGGGTGGTGGAGAAAGAAAGAAACATCAAACAGCTGCCTCTCGTACATGCCCTGACTCAGGATTGAACCAGCAATCTAGGTATGTGCCCTGACCAGGAATCAAACCTGCAGTCTTCTAGGCACATGGGGTGACACACCAACCAACTGAGCTGCCTGGCGAGGACAAAGCTAGATATTTTTTAATTGTTCATTGCTGCAATTTAACCTAGCCTATCTGACTGATACTACAATGTGCCAATAAACTAATTAATTAAATTAGTAATTAACTAATTAAAAACAATTAATTAAAGACAGCTATGTTAAACAAAATGTGTAACCTGCAAGCTAGTAGAAGATTGTTTTTAGTCTTTAGGGTAACTCTCATTTATAAGTTGTGTCATTGAAAGCCTTAATCCTTATAAATTGCTACTCTGAGAATACACACAAGATGCACCAGATCATCAAACACTTTGTAGAGTCAGCACAGTATTATGTACATTAAAACAAGTCAGAAGATAATCAAGGCTTATCATAGCAAATTCTGCTTGTTACTGGAGGGGGGTGTGTGTGTCTGTGTGTCTTTGTGAGTGGCTTGGAACTGAAAGTTTTGGGGCAAACTTGCTGGATAGATAATAGATATTTCTGATATAACACAGTTGTGTGAGATAATCTTAGATGCAGAAGAACCCTTAGATGTCATGTAATATAGTACCCTTATTTTACAGGTGTTACATTATAAAAGATGAAATAAAGAACATGTTTGAATGACCCACCATTGGGTTGGCCAGGGAGTTTAGTTTTTTCCATAAAATAAAGACATATTTTTCATTTTCACCAATAACTTTATTGATTTGGGTATTTTGAGTATGTCGGCTATCTCCTGCTATTGACTTCTAGTGGGTAGAGGCCAGGCGTGGTGTTAAACATCATCCAATGTATGACAGTCCCACAGCAAAGAATTACTTGGCCAAAATGTCAGTAGTACCAAGAAACTTGGCAAAAACACCTTTGATCAGTCACAGCACCTTCTCCATACACTGCACAAGTCTTTTTTTGCATTTCAGTTGCATTTTGACCTTTCTTGAAATAATAAATCATGATACACTGAAAATGTTGTGTGGTTTCTTCCATCATGACTATAAAATGGCTGCACAAAAATTCATCAATTTTAAAAACTTTTTTTATAAAATGCATTCAGATATGACAGCTGTCACAATACGAGCCAACAAAATTGTTTCTAATGAAGTTAAAGACAACTAAGCACTACTACAGCCATCATATAGAAAAACCTAAATGAACTTTTTGGCCAACCCACTATGTACATTATTTTTAGGTCTTAAAATACCATTTTTCTTATATTTTATTAATTATGTTATTACAGTTGTCCTGATTTTTCTCTCTTTTCCCTCCCTCCACCCAGTACCCCCTCCTCCCCCAGGTGATACCCCCACCATTGTTCATGTCCGTGGGTCATGTGTATGAGTTCTTTGGCTACCCTATTTACTATACTGTACTTCATATCCCTGTGTCTATTCTGTAACTACCTATTTGTGCTTCTTAATCCTCTCCCTCTTCAGCCATTCCCCTACATCCTCCTCCGATCTAACAACCATCAAAACGCTCTCTGTATCCATGATTCTGTCTCTGTTCTTGTTTGCATAGTTTGTGTTTTATACATGCAATTTTTGATAGATGTGTATTTTTTTCCATTTTATTCATAGTTTTGATCTTTTTCTTAAATAAGTTCCTTTAACATTTCATATAATAATGGTTCAGTGATGATGGACTTTAGTTTTTTGTTGTCTGGAAAGCTCTTTATCTGCCCTTTGATTCTAAATGATATCTTTGCTGGGTAAAGCAATTTTGGCTGTAGTCCCTTCTTTTATGATTTTGAATATTTCTTGCCAGCCCCTTCTAGCCTATAAAGTTTCTTTTGAGAAGTAAGCTAACAGTCTTATGGGAACTTCCCAGTGGGTAACTACCTTCTTTTCTATTGCTGCTTTTAAGATTCTTTATCTTTATTTAACCTTTGGCATTTTAATTGTGATGTGTCTTGGAGTGGGCCTCTTTGCATCCATCTTGTTTGGGACTCTCTGTGCTTCCTGGACTTGCATGTCTATTTCCTTAACCAAATTAGGGAAGTTTTCTCCCATTATTTTTCAAATAGATTTTCAGTTTCTTGCTCTTTCTCTTCTACTGGCACCTCTATGATGCGAATGTTGGACCTCTTGAAGTTGTCCCAGAGGCTGCTTATACTATCCTCATTTTTCTTTGGATTCTTTTTTCTTCTTGTTCTGATTGGTTGTATTTTGCTTCCTTATCTTCCAAATCATTGATTTGATCTTCACCTTCATCCACTGTACTATCATTTCCCTGTAAATTGTTCTTTGTTTCAATTACTGTAACCTTCATTTCTGATTAGATCTTTTTTATGCTGTTGAGGTCTTCACTAACTTTTTTGAGCATCCTTATAACCAGTGTTTTGATCTCTGCATCTCATAGATTGCTTATCTCCATCTTGTATAGCTCTTTTTCTGGAGTTTTGATCTGTTCTGTGTTTATTTGTCTCCTTGCTTTGGTAGCCTCCTCACATTTGTTTCTATGTATTAGGTAGAAATGCTTTGACTCCATGTCTTGGTAGTGTGGCCTAATGTAGTAGGTGTCCTAATGGGTTCTAGTGCACAACCTTCTCTGCTGTCCACATTGGGTACCTGAGATGTCCCCTTTTTGTGAACTGAGTACACCCTCCTCTTTGAGCCTTGGCTGCTGTTTGCAGATCATTGGGAGGGATTTACCCAATGCGGTCAGCTGCAAGGATTGGCTGTAACCACTGACCACCAAACACTGCCATCCGTGGAGGATCAGCTGAGCAGGTGCAGGATGGTGGTGCTCAGATGTGGTCTGTAGCTGTCCACTGGGTGCGCTGGCCCTGAGTTTTTCCCTGGTGGTGCAGACCAAGGTTAGCCCCCACCTGTTTTGCCACCCTGCCTGAGCTATAAAGCAATATTAAATGGCTGCTACTTGTGCTGGTTTTGGAGATTCCCAGGTGAAGCCAAGCTGTGGATTTAGGCTGGCTGCTGCTAGTGCCTGGCCTGGGGCTCACTGAGGCTAGTTGTTGCTTGTTCCAGAGGATTTATTTAGGAAGTTGTGCAGCATGAGCCAAGACCACCCATTCATACGGAAAAGCAGCTTGGGTGGGTCTATAAATTAGGTGGGGCTGAGTTTCTGGGGATCTCCAAGTCAGGTCAAACAGTGTTAACCAGGTTGATGGAGTCTCAGATATGGCACCACCTTGCTGGCTCTGTGGGGGGAAGGTTTAGAAAAGAGACAGTCACTTCTGCTTGCCTTGATGGCAGTCACTTAGGGCCTCTCAAGCTGCTACCCTGGTGCTGGAGCTCAAGGGAGTGAGTCTGAGTAGGTGAGTCCATGTGTGGGTTCTTTGAGGAACTGCTTGTGGCTCCAGCAGTTTCTTCCACCAACTAAATCCCCACTGGTTTTTGCAGCCAGAAGTTGTGGGGGCTTATCTTCCTGGTGCTGGAACCCTGGATTGGAGGCCTGGTGTGGGACTGGGAGTCCTCACTCCCAAGAAATTCCTCTTTAATTTTTATCCACCACAGTGGGTGAGGAACCAACCTATTCTGCATCTGCATGTGTCCTACCAGTCTGGATGGAGATAGTTTCTTTAAATCCATAGTTGTCAGACTTTTCCATTCAACTCGATATTTGACAATTCTGAGTAATGGTGTTTCTGTGTTTTAGTTGTAAATTTGATGAGGTTGTACAACATAGCAAACTATGTCTGCCTATGCCACCATCTTGACTGGAAGTTCCTAAAATTTATTTTGATTTCCTTTTCCCAGCTAATACTTTTCTTACCTCTCTTTGCTGACATTTGTTTTCCCATTTTCCCCCTTTATTATATTTAATCCCTATAATAATTCTAAGAAGCAGATATTTTTCTGCCATTTTACAGCTTTGGAGAGTAAGACAAAGTAATCTGCCCAAAGTCATATAGCTAAGTAGCAGAGTTGGGATTTGAACAAGTTCTGTTGACTCTAATAGCTCATGTTGTT
This sequence comes from Carollia perspicillata, assembly GCA_004027735.1. NCBI lineage: Eukaryota > Metazoa > Chordata > Mammalia > Chiroptera > Phyllostomidae > Carollia > Carollia perspicillata. The sequence goes on from PVKM010000198.1 coordinate 38,856, forward strand.
TCCACTAATGTCTAAAATGTATTTAGGATTCTTACACAAATAGAATGTTTTTGCTTTGTGTGATTATTATTTAAAATTAGATTAGTGAGAGCAACAGGAAACCTAAAGCAGCGGTTGTTTAAAAATGTAGAAATTTATCTTTCTCTGTTGTGATAAAAGTCTAGAGGTAAGCATATAAGGTTAGTTTGAAGGTTCTACTATGTGTGACATTATGATTGTAGGCTCCTTTTCAGTTATTTACTACACTATCCTTAAGCACATGACTTTTATTTTATGTTTCAAAATATTTGCTCCTGTTCCAACAGTGTACTTAGTGAAAAGGATGAAGAAGGGCTCTCTTTCTTCCCTTTAGAACCTGTCCTAGAAGTCATACCAGGACACTTCTTATATCCCATTGGTCAGAACCTGGTCAGATGGCCAGCTCAGCTGTTAGGGAGGCTGAGAAATGTGTAGGCTCTATTCTAGATGGTCTTCTGCTCAACTAAAAGTCTATAGAGTCTGTCAGCAGAAGAGGCAAATAGATTTGGGGTATATAACAATTTCTGTCACAATGATGTAATCAATTTTTGCTTTGAATTGTTTATTTAGAGGTGTTTATTGAACTCTTATGTACCACAAATTGAAAGTATTAGGTTAATATTTTACTTTAAATATTGTTGGCAAAATAACTGAGAAAAGTTACATTTAGGTCTTTAATCTATTTTTAATTTATTCTTGCATGTAGTGTAAGAAGGTGGTCTAGTTTCATTTTTCTGCATGTATCTGACCAGTTTTCTCAACACCATTTATTGAATAAACTATCTTTATAGTTCAACGTATGTGCTTGCTTCCTCTGTTGAATATTAATTGGCTGTAAAGATGTGGGTTTATTTCTGAACTCTCTGCTCTGGTCCATTGATTTGTGGCTGTTCTTATGACAGTACCAGGCTGTTTTGATTACTATGGCCTTATAGGATACTTTGATATTAGGCAGTGAGATTCCTCCAACTTTGTTCTTCTTTCTCAAGATCACTGTTGCTATGCATGGTCTTTTGTGGTTCCATATAAATTTTTTGAAATATTTGTTCTAGTTCTATAAAATACATCATTGGTATCTTGATAGAAATTGCATTGAATCTATAGATTGCTTTGGGTAGTATGGACATTTTAATGCTGTTAATTCTTCCTGTCCATAAACACGGTATCTGTTTCCACTGATTTGTATCTTTTTTAAATTTTTTTCTTCAGTGTCTTACAATTTTCCAAGTATAGGTCTTTTACATCCTTGGCTAAATTTATGCCTAGGTATTTTGTTCTTTTTGAAGCAGTTGTGAATGGGATTCTTTTCTTAATTTCTCTTTCTGATAGTTCATTATTGACATATAAAAATGCAGCTGATTTCTGTATATTAATTTTGCATCTGGCTACTTTACTAAATTCATTTTACTTCTTCCTTTCCAAGTTGGTTGCCTTTTATTTCTTCTTGTCTGATTGCTGTGGGTAGGATTTCTAGTACTATGTTCAATAAGAGAGGTGAAAGGGGACATCCCAGTCTTAAGGGGAATGCTTGTAGTTTTTTGCCTGTTGAGTATGATACTGGCAGTGGGTTTGTCATTATGTTCTTAATAAGTTTAGGTATGTTCCCTCTATTCCCACTTTGCCAAGAGTTTTGATCATAAAGGGGTGCCTGATTTTATCATTCTTTCTCTACATCATTGATATGGTCATGTGGTTTTTATCCTTCCTTTTGTTTATGTGATGTATCACATTTATTGATTTGCAAATGTTGTACTAACCTTGCATTTCCAGAATAAATCCCATGTGATCATGATGTATGATTTTTTTGATGTATCACTGTGTTCAGTTTGCTAAAATTTTGTTGAGGATTTTAGCATCTATGTCCATCAGTGATACTGGCCTATGATTTTCTTTTTTTATAGTGTCTTTATCTAGTTTTGTAATTAGGATAATGCTGGCCACATAAAATGAGTTTGGGAGTCTTCCTCTTGAATTTTTTGGAATAGTTTGAGAAGGAGAGGAGTTAGTCCTTCTCGGAATGTATAGTAAAATTTCACTTGTGAACCATCTGATCGAGGAGTTTTGTTTGTTGGAAGTTTTTTATTATTATTACTGTTTCAGTTTCACTAGGTGTAATCTGTTTATTCAGATTCTCTGATTCTTCCTGATTTAATTTATGAAGATTGTGTGTTTCTAGGAATTTATCCATTTTGTATTAGGTTGTCTAGATGGTAGGCATACAGTTCATAATATTTTCTTATAATCCTTTGTATTTGTTTGGTGTCAGTTTTTATTTCTGATTTTATTTACTTGGGTCCTCTTTGTGTTTTTTTTGATGAATTAGGTAAAGCTTTGTCAATCTTGTTTATCTTTTCAAAGAGCCAGCTCTTGGATTCATTAATCTTTCGTATTTTTTAAGACTATTTTGTTTATTTCTGCTTTGATCTTTATTATTTCCTTCTTTCTACTCACTTTGGGCTTTTTTGTTGTTCTTTTTCAAGTTCCTTTAAGTGCTTTAATTCCTTTTGAATTTTAGGTTATTATTTCTCTAGTCCAGTGGCTTTCAACCTGGTTGTATATTGTTAACAGTGGATCTTTTCCAAAATTCAAGATGCTTTTGGGTGTTGAGTAGTTTAAATCTGACTCAAACTGGCTTACACAATAAGAAAACTTATTTCACATGACAAGTTTTGTCTCAAGTTAATTCCCCTCAAGGGCCTAGGTTGGCTGCCTACCATAAATAATGCAGCATTTATCCTTGTTTGTATCTACTAGGAGAAAAGAGAGAAGGACCTCCCTCTCTAACCCAGAAACCAAAAAAGCAAGCTACTTCTTGTATCTCCTTGGGCCAAATTGGTTTAGGCCTGCTCATCCTTGAGTGGAATTACCATAAATAGCCAGACTATTCATAAGTGGTAGGTAGATATTATGAAGTCAGTCACAATGTCCACTCCATAGGAACTAAAGTGTGGATTTATGTGTGTTTTTACAAAGTCCACAGGTGATGCAGTGCACAACTAGGTTTGAACACTGTTATACTTCCCAGTTCAAAAAATAATAGAGAAGGGAAAAAAACTTTTTTTCCCCCATTATCCAGTGGAACAAAGGACAGTTTGCTTTAACTTCTTGATTTCTGCTTAAGAGACTGCAGTTTTGCTTAACCTTGGTTAAGGCTCCAGGGCAAAATAAATGTTAGGGATAAGATTGAAAACTTACATTTGTAATTGTCATTAAAATGTGTTAACCAGTCATGTGAAATATAGCCAATTTCTAATATCATAGCTGCAGTTAGAGATCCTTTAGTTGTGTGCCGTCAGGTAAATGAGTTTTAATCACTCAGAGCACAGTGTTAAAAAGTATTTTAAATGCCCTGGCTGGTGTAGTTCAGTGGATTGAGCGCGAGCTGCCAACCAAAAGGTCGCCGGTTCGATTCCCAGTCAGGGCACATGCCTGGGTTGTGGGCCAGGTCCCCAGTAGGGGCCATATGAGAGGCACCACACATTGATGTTTCTCTCTCAAAAAATTAAAATAAATAAATAATATAAAAAGTATTTAAACTATTTGGAATAAAGCTGTCCAGTAATGTCACTGCTTCTGCTGTCCAGTAATGTATTGCTTCTGCTAAGAAGCAAAAGCAATAAAGACTTCTGAGCTGCATTACATAGTTCTAAAGCCCATGTACTTTATTCTTGAAAAGTCTCCTAAGCCCCCTTTTTGGTGCCATTTTACCCTTATTTTTAAAACAGATAGCTGACGTGCTATTTCTTTTCAGAGAAATGAGTAGTCTATAGTCAGGTTCCTAAACAGCTAGAAGTGACAGCTAACAACATGACAGCAAAAAAGGGAGGGGGGAAATCTGTAAACTGCAACAGTTACACAAGAAACCCAGCAGTTTCAGACAGCATACTCCAGTAAACAGCTTTATACTGGTAAACGAGTTTTCAGGGTCTCATCATATTACAAAACAGTAGATTAATTTCATGATCCTAATGACTATCTTATAATCAAGAAAAGGTAACATTATTTTAAGGATATTCTTTTAAAGGCTAAATTTACTTCACAAATATTTTCAACTAGAATGATTAAAATTAAAATTCTGTTTTGGTGCTTAAAAGAGGTATAAAACCCTCAGCTATCCTGAAAAAGTTGCTATGAAAACACTTTGAGGGCTACAGATAGGAAAGATAAAGTAAAGAAAGCTCTAGCTGTTTGTACACAAATGATTGAACCAGTCTTTTTTGAGGTCTCATTTGTTGATGAATTTATGAAAACGTACCATTTTTTCTGTGTAAATCATTTAGCACCTATCGCTTCTAAATATTGCCAAGTTTTCCCCCCGCACCTGGCCCCCGACCTCAATTAGTGCAAATTAGTTTAATCTTGACTTAACCCAGACTAGTTTGAAAGGATATATGCACCCCTGTGTTCATTGCAACACTATTTACAATAGCCAAGATTGGGAAGCAGCCCAGGTGTCCATCAGTAAATCAGTGGATTAAAAAAAAAAATCTGTGGTACATTGACACAATTGAATGCTATTTGGCTGTTAAAAAAGTAGTAAATCTTACCCTTTGTGGCAGCATGGATGGACCTGAAAAGAGAGTATGCTAAGTGAAGTAAACCAGTCAGAGAAAGACAAGTACTACATAGTTTCATTCATATGTGGAATCTAATAAAAAAATAACAAAATAGACTCAGAGGGACAGTTGTCAAAGGGGAGGGAGGGACGGGTGTTGTAGGGTTAGGTAAAAAAGATGAAGGGATTAAACAGAAAACAAAAAACACCCTCAGACACAGAGAGAAAGGGAGGTGGAGGGAGATAGAGGAGGGTATAGTGGGGATAAATGCTGATGGAAGGAAACTTGACCATATACAGATGATGTATTGTAAAATTGTGCACCAGAAAGCCATATAATTTTATCCGATATCACTCCAATAAGTTCAATAAAAAGAGTAAACCATACAGTTTTTTTTTTTAAGTGAGCCATTGATGTTGACACAGGTGTTCTCCAAACCCTCAATTTTTAAAAATTTTACATTTTCATATTTTAAACTCTGGATAATCTTGAGATCAGTGGGTGTATTTTATTGTGGTAGTGTTCCTCCTTATACATTTTAGAATCAAGAAATGAAAACTACATTGCTGTGAAGGGTACTTTTAATTACCTATATTGCTGATCTATTTTGTTAGTGTAATTAAGAGTTTATTATGTAAATATTGATATCAATTCCGTTAATTTTGTAGATATTAATACTTTTTCTAGTAATTCTTTTATAAGAAGTATAGTTAAATTTTTAGTAAAACCCAAAGTACTTCCAATAGTTGTTTTTTGTATTTGATACAATCCTGTATTTTTAAGTAGGTATTCATGCTCTAGGGCGTTGCTGTTGACATCACTCTGTGGATATACTACATGTAATCTTTTTTTAATAGTCTTCAATTCTAGTATGATGAGTTTCCTTTTGGTTTCAGTTAATGATTTATGTGACCCAGGGCAGTGGTGGAAAATAAATATTTTGGCGCCATCTGCTGTTCTTTAATGTGATATTTTATTTACTTCAGTAAAACTTGTAGGTAGATTGATACACGTATATATATTTTTCTCTTTACATATAAAAAATACAAAAATAATGGACTTTTTAAAAAATCTGCTAAAGCTGCCTTATGTTTCCTGTATTTGCAACCCACTAAGGCTATCTCCTTGTAATTTTGGTAGTAAGAAATATCTCATCTAAAAAAATATTTTCATTCAGTGCCTGTGAATTCCTTCTTTAGCCTCCTATGTCCTCCCATGAAAGCTCCTGAATAAGACAGATTCATTGAACTCCTTACCTTTTTTTTGTGGTTTTGTGTCCCTTTTTCCTGAACACCTAGTTGTTCATCTTTCATAGTCTGCTCATAACTTATCCTCAAGCCCCCTTTCTATCTGTTCTATAAAATCTTCCCCTGTAATTCTGAACTACATTTACTTTTATTTTTATTGCTTTTCTATAGCTTTTCTATGAACTGTTTGCACTACAGAGGTAATATTTTATATTCATAAAATATGTATGAATATAAACTATATTCATAACCTCTGATTGTCTCACATGACCTAGTACTGTAGCATAGCATGATAGATAGATAGATAGATAGATAGATAGATAGATAGATAGATAGACAGATAGATAGATACTGTTTTGCTCCTTAATTACCATATATGTCTTTTCTTTCCAAACAAATGGCATGTTCTTTGTTGACTGGGGCAATTTATATACTGATTTTGAAATCTTCAGATAACAAAATTTCCAGTTTGGAGACTTGGAAATCTGATGCCTTAATTAAAAGAACTGTGCGCAGAGTAAAGATAAATGAATCCTGGGCAGTTAACTTTGAGTAATGTGGATAAATTTCTGTGCATAAGTAGCATGATGTCTATTTTGCTGCCCAAAGCTTATCCTACTATTCATGAAATTTAAACATTGTTGATTTCTTGATCTCTGCTGCAATCGTTTACTTATAGCATTCCCTCCACCTACCTCATCCCAATATAATTGAAAGCACATACTTAATTTTATATTTCCTCAACTATGAATATAGACTTGCTTCTTTGTAAGATGAGGATAAAACTGTTTGTTTCAATTCTACATTTCTGTTATCAATGTTAATAACATGTATATTGTTAATGAAATATTTTTCAGTGATTTGTATGCAGGTTGATTCTGGATATTGAAAAATAATGTGTTCGTGTTATTATTAATATGGAGATATTTTCTCTGTAGACGCAAGTATGTGCTAGATTCTATTTCTCTATTACCTAGTATTATTCCTAGGTCACTCAAAAGAGATTATTCCTAATTGTTTTGATGGATTCTTTTATACATTTCACATATTGTCTTTATCATTTCCTCAAGTTTTTATAACCTCTCTAGTATATATAACCTATTGATTTTCCACCCCAGGAAATTATATTCCTACAGCCCTCTGGAGCCTTGTTCCAGTATATAGGACTACTTCACACCCTTTACCTAGGATTTCTTCCTTTGTTGTTTTTCTGTGATAATATCATTAATTACTACATTCCAAATCTTCCTCTTTGTATATTTACTCCCTAGTTTTGTTGAAGTATGTCCTTGAGTGACTTTCTAAGGTAATATAGGAGTTAACTTTGTAAGTCTCTGCATGTCTGGAAATTTCTTTATCCCACCTTCACTCTTGTTTCATAGTTTGATGAGGATACTAGACTTCCTTTTATTAATCTACATTGAATGCCATTGTTTTCAGATCCACATATTACTGTTACCCTTTTTTGTACTTAGATTTTCAGAGTTCAAAGCTTCTCTGAGGCTTTGAGGGAACTTGACAGCTCCGTTTTCTGCTTTAGCCTCTAACATGCTTTATTAGGGAGTAGCTTCCTCTACATTGCTTCTTTTTGTGTCCTTAGTCTCCAAATATTATTAATATTTACAGTACAAAAATATCCAAAGAGATTTGTGTGGTTTTGTATAAAATGTTAACTCATTAACACTTTGAATAAAGTAAGACATGAAAAAATATGATTTTTTTTTAATTCTTTAAACATTTCCTAAAGTCATATGTGTACCTTTTCATGGTATTCTTTATATTTAGATAGCAGAGTGGTTAAGAGTGTCGTGCTCTGGAGCTAGACTGCCTCTGCTACTTAATACTGTGTGACCTTGGGCAAGATGCTTAACCTTTCTGCCTAGTTTCCTCATCTGTAAAATAGGAATAATAATATGTTCCTCATAGATCTTATACAAGGATTCAATGAGTTAATACATACATAAAACCCTTGAAACACTAGTGCCTGCACTTTTAAGTTTTCAGTTTTTAGGTATACTAGTAGTAGCAGTAGCAGTAGTAGTAGTACTACTGTTATTCCAATTCTGCCATCATCATTTGTGTTGATTATATAGTAAATTTTTTTGAGACTCTTTGTTAAAAATAAGTAAATAAAAATGTTGTACTTGGAGTCCATCAACCTAAAAATTGTTTTGCTACCGTTTATTAGCTTTTTAACCTTCAGCATTTAACTGAACCTTAATGGGTCTCATTGAAACAAACTAGTAATATTTTTCTTGTCGGGTGATCTGCTGATCTCTAAAATGTTACCAAAAGTCATGCATTTCCAGAAATTATGGTCTCACTATGGAACTGAGAGAGAAAGGGAACTGATGATGCTCAGTCTCTCCACTCGCCTTTCTCCCGCCCTACTCTCACTGTCCATTTTCCTTCCTTCAAAACATAGTTTCTGAGATGAAGTCACATCAGAGTTTAAGCATTTAACATTTGTAAGAGTATAATAACCTTATTCTCATTTTGATCTTCATGCTCTATCCTCCTCCTAGTCTTGGCTTATTTCTTCCTCCTAAAACTGAACTGACAAAAAGCATATCTAAAATTTTCTAAATTTTATGTGAAAATAAAATGAGGGGCAAGCTAAATTGTTTTCTTTTAAACCCTATGCATATGTTCATTTGTGTCTCCTGTTTTATACTTTCCTAACACCTTGTATATTATATGTCTTTAGTATGAAACTGTTGCTTCAATTGGGTATCCAACCTTTTAGTGTGTCTCTTGGCCACACTGGAAGAAGAGTTGTCTTGGGCCACATATTAAATACACAAACATTATGAAAACTGATGAGCAAAAAAACAGTTTTAAGTAAATTTACGATTTTGCATTGGGCTACATTCATAACCATCCTGGACCATATGCGGCCCACAGGCTGGACACCCCTGCTTAGCTTCCCTACTAGATCAGGTCCCTCAGTGACTGATGTTTATAGTGACTAGCAAATGACTTTTGTGAATCTTAGATTAGCTTAGAATTAGGTTTGTCTTAATTGTTGATTTGAGGCCATAATTATTCTGACCTTGAGTTAATGATGCACTTGATACTCTGGTAATATCAGCTTCTACTTTAGATGTAATACTACTTTTGAATTGCATTGTCATTCAGTCAAACTTAAAAATACTTAAAATTTATTGAAAAGTTACTAGCATTAAAGATACTTCTCTTTTTTCATAAAGTAGAAAAGAGTAATTATTATTTTGTGAATTTTCTCATTTTAGGAAATAGTGAAAATGTAAAACTAGAGGTAAAAATACGAGACTGTAAGAATTTTTAAATGTTCCACTTTGGAGTTGGAACCACACAATCTTGAGGTTGGGGGGAAAACATTGTTTTCTTGTAAGATGTAGAACCATGCATTTTTGGGGAGAACTGTGCAGTTTTGGGGCTCCCTTTACCACACAGCTTAGGAAGCTGGAAACCAAGATGTAGCAGCAGTGCAGAGTTTTCTCTTAGCAGTTTGGAAGAATGCAGGAAAGACATTGCTGGAAGGAAAGGGGTGAAAGGACCCTTGCTGGTGAGTCATGAGAAGGTTCCACATGGGTTTGGATTAAGAACTGGAAATCCTGGCGATACAGCTGAAGGTTCAGTGAACTGTGGGAGGCCTGCCAGCCAAGCATGGATTACCAGGAAGAACCAGGGACTACCTGAGCCACAGACTTTAATTTCTTTTCCTGAGATACGGGGACATATTAGTGAAGATATTGCTGTGTGGAATATCTGGGACTTTCCTGCCTGTGTTCTCCTTAAGGACTTTTATGGTGTCGTGACTTAAATTTAAGTCTTTTATCTACCTTGAATTTATTTTTGTGTATGGTGTAAGTTGGTGGTCGAGTTTCATTTTTTAAGGAAGACAAATGACCCAATTAAAAAAATGGCCAAAGGACCTGAACAGACACTTCTCCAAGGAGGACATACAGAGGGCCCAGAGACATAATGCTCAGCATCACTAGCCATCAGCGAGGTGCAAATTAAAACCACAATGAGCTACCACTTCACACCAGTCAGAGTGCCATCATCAACAAACCAACAAACAACAAGTGTTGTAGAGGTTGTGGAAAGGGAACTCTAGTGTACTGTTGGCGGGAATACAGACTGGTGAAGACACTGTGGAAAACAGTATTTAATTTCCTCAAAAAACTAAAAATGGGACTACCTTTTGACCCAACAGTATCACTGTTGGGATTATACCCTAAGGATCCTGAAACACCAATTAAAAATAGCCTATGCACCCCAATGTTCATAGCAGCACAATCTACGATAGCCAAGTGCTGGAAGCAACCTAAGTGCCCATTAGTAAATGAATGGATTAAAAAAAAACTATGGTGCATTTACACCATGGAATATTAGGCAGCAGTAAAAAGAGAAGGAATTCTTACCTTTTGCAATAGCATGGATGGAACTGGAAAGCATTATACTAAGTGAAACAAGCCAAGCGATAAAAGAGGAATACCGTATGGTCTCACCTATAAGTGGAACCTAATCGACAAAACAAGCAAGCAAGCAAAATATAACCAGGGACATTGAAATAAAGAACAGTTTGACAGTAATCAGAGAGGAGGAGGGAGAGGGATAATAGGTGGAAATGGGGGGAGCATCAAGGAGCATGTATGAAGGACACATGGACAAAGCCAAAGGGGATGGGTTCAAGGGTGGGAGACATGGGGAGGTGAAAATAGAGACAAATTAATTGTACTTGAACAACAATAAAAAAATAATAAACAAAATAAAAAATACACGTTTCACTTTGGGGTGAAGTTATTTTATATTCCTTCTTTCCCTGAAAGCAGTGGGGTGGTGGGGGGTATGTCCTAGGAAAACAGAATGTGATAGTGTAGCGGAAAAGAATGAAAAGAAAGCTCAACTATTCCTAAGGGATGTTAATCCTTGAATTAGTAGTTGTCAGTTGGTTTTCTTTTTATTCTCATCAAGCTGGAGTTATGCTTTCTTGTCAATTCTGGAACCTACAGACATTTTTATATACAGTATTAAAAATTTTGGCATCAGTAGGTAAATTTTTTTATTTTATATGGCTGTTCTTGAAAGTTGGGCGGCACACCTACTGTGAAACATCAATATTGTACCATATGTAAATGTTGAGAGTTAATCTACATTTTCTGAACCTCCATTCCTAATACAGTGTATTTTCAGAGTGACAAAATTCTCTAATTCTTCTATCCATATCACTCACTGGAGCTTGAGATCAAATACTTAATTTTGTTAAGAATCACCACTTGAATGTCTCACAGGTACCTCAAAATCCAAACCTGAACTCATCTTTTTCCTTCTCCCCCTCCCCCTCCCCCTCCCTGTCTTGCCTACAAAGGTCTCGACTTAATATACATGGTACCATCACCCATTGGATTGTCCAGACTAATATTCCTGGTTCCATCCTGATCTCCACTCCCACTCATATTAATTCACCAAGTTTAATGAATTTAACTTGTGACTAAACCTCAAATCTATGGCATTCGTCCATTTTTGTTACCATAGTTCAAGCCATGTTTATCTAAGGTATTTATAAGTACCATAACCCCCTAATTGATCTCCCACCACCAGTACCATCATCCATTTTCAACCAATTTTACACTGTTCAGGTAATCTTCCTAAAACACAAATCAAAATTTGTCACTGTTCTATTTAAAACTCCTTGTTGGCTATCCTTGGCTGTCAAGATAAAAATCTAAATGTTTTAAAGTGTTTATAGCAGCCTTTATAATCTGGCCCCTGCTACGTGATTCAACCATACAGAGCAACTTACAGTTCTTTGAGACCTGTGTTGGAAGTGAACACCTTCAGATCTTCACACACACTACTCCTGCTTGACTAACTCCCAGTTGTCATTCATCTCAGCTTGGGCTTTCTTGAAGAAATCTTCACTCAGATGCCAATAACATCTAAGATTGGATTAGATGTTACCATGTGTTCCCATATTACCTTCTGTTTATCACTATTGCAATACGTGACATACTGTATTACTATTATGTCTGTATTATGTCTCCCAGGCTCTCGGAGGGCAAATACAATATTGTTTGGTGGTTCTGTTTATCTCATACAGTGTGTGGCACATTCATTCTTTTATTCTTTACTCTATACTTGAGCCAAGTATTCTGTACTTGAGTATTCGTTAAACACACTTTAAAGCTATTTAGAATGAATTTGTTTAAATGTCTTCTGTTGAACTGAAGCTTCACTTGAGTTTCCAGTATAGTTCTTCATAATATCAGAAATAAAGATTATTCAATGGTCAGTGTAAATAAATTTTCTTTGACCAGTCTTAAATAATCCTTGTAGTTCACGTTGTGGTGAAAATTCAGCAAAAGTGTGTGTGTGCATAAGTGCATATGTATATAAATAATAACTGAATACATTAATGGAAGTATAGAACAGTCTCCTGAATAATTAAATTTTTTAAAGTTTGTGACTATATATAACACAATTACAAGCATCTGATCACAAGTCAGGCTTTCATAAAGCAGATTTTTAAAACGACTTTACTTCTGGAAACCTCGCCTTAAAATCTTTTATGTAAATCTTTAAAGGAAAATATTTAAGTTTTTAGTAAAATATTTAAATTTAAAATAAATGTTTGTCCTGATTTTGGTTCATTCGTGGATTTTTTTAGTAGTTGGAAAAAAGTTGTGGTAGTTCCCAGCTGTGTTAGAAACAGTTGCCGAGTGTGGTTCTTTACACCGTGAGCCTGGGAGCTGTTTCTAAGCACAGTTACTAGCACAGATTTGCTTAAGTGTCCAGTCTGATCTGTGACTATGGGTAAGTAATGTGAAATATATATATTTGGGGGGGTGTAAAACTTTTGTACATGAAATTCCATAAACTACCCTCTAACTTTAGATTACTCTATACCCTAATGTGTATAGACTTTAAGCCCCAGCCAGTCAATAGTATAGTCTTTCGTGAATCTTTAAGATAGTTATAAAGGTATGTAAAAATTAAGGTATCCTGCTAACCTCAGAATGTGTAGAATTAAGTGTCTTTTTTTTTTTGTTGAAATGAATCCTAATGTAAATTTTCAGTGCTGTTTAATATCAAAGGTTTCCAAAAAAAATTGTTTTTTGTCAAGGAAGCATGCTTTTATTCTCCAGAAGCCTTTGCTTTCCACTGTAGTTCCTAGTAATAATGAAGACTCTAGTATGTTTTTGTAGGATTTATAGTCAGATCTAAAATAAAATTTGGCATATGTATATATGCGTATAATATCCATTTAAAGTGCATGGTACTTTTTATTTAAAGGGACTAATAAGAATTTAATAACTATGTATGCGCATGTGTAGTCAGTCCATTTAGGGTAGCCACTAGCCACATGTAGCTATTGAGCACTTCAAATATGGCTTGTCTGAATTTTAGGCATCCTATGTTAAAAATACATAGTGTTTTAAAAATTTTAGTAGGGAAAAAATGTAAATTATCTCATGATTTTCTATTACATGTTGAAATGTAATTTTATATAGAGCGAGTTAAACTATATTAACATTTATTTAGCTACTAGAAACTTAAAAATTGCAACATATGGCTCACATCCTGTTTCTGTTGGAGATACCTGGTCAAGAACATTTTTTTCCTAACTGAAAATTAATTTTTCTAGAACTTAACGGTTGACATTGAATATTTTGATCAGTTATTTTTATTAGTCATATATTACAGTTTGACATCTAAATATTAGCATTCTGACATTACACATAAAGTGAAAGCTATAAAGTTAAACATTTTTTAACAAAATATTATTTCAAGGGCTTGTTTATAGACTTTGTTGTTGGAACAAGACATAAGTAATGCTTCGTGATTTCTTGATTCTTGGTTTGGAGCCAGATAAGCTACCATTGATTATTTGACAGATATTTTCTGTTTGCTTCATATGTGCCAAACCTGTCTTGGAGAATACTCCATAATTTTATAAAGGAACAAAAAATGGATGTACATACATGTAATTGAATTTGTGGACTTAGAGGTAGGTAGAAGTGAAGTGGTTCCTGTCCGGGTTTTTCCTTTCTGTAAAGTGGTTTGTAAGTCATCACAGCCCACCACTAGTGATGGTTTCTGGGGAAAATTCTTTGAATTGAGTAAAGTTAAAGGGCCTTCATAGATGAGAATCAACATTTAAATACTTGTTGGGTCAGAAAAAGATACATACTGTATGATTTCACTCATGTGAAATCTAATGAACAAACCAAACTAACATGCAAAATATACACACACTCAGACATAGTAGGTTGACAGCTCTGGGGGTGAGAGGTTAGGGGATGGAGGGATCCAGCAAACAAGAAAAAGGACTTGAAGGCATGGAGAATACTGTGGTGATTGCGGGGGTGGGGGGGGGAGGTGAGTGGAAGTGGAAGAGGGTACAAGAAGGGTAAATGGTAATGGGAAAAATACAATTAAAAAGTCAAAAATAAATAAATACTTATTGGGCACTGAGCTAGACACTGAGGAAGAATATAAAAGAGGGAGGGGCCCTTCCCTCAGAGTTTATGATTTTATTAGGAAAATAAGGCATATACCAAAAAAAGTAAGTAAGGCACCTATGATATGGTAAAGAATGTATGGTATATATACAGTACGCTACAGGAGTTCAAACAATGAGGAGAACACTGATGACCAGAGATTTTATTTAACTTTTTCTTTCTTAAAAATGATATTTTCAGAATGACCCCTTTGTAAAAAAATCTTCTGGCACAGTACCTTATAGTCAGTGGTAACTTATTATGAGAACTGTGTGGAAATTTAGCACAGATTCTGTACCTCAGCACAAATAGCAGTTTGATACAATTATTTTATAACTGAGCTTTGAATACTTTAGAATAGGACAGTGTTTATGAATGGGAAGTTGAGTTTACTATGACATTACATGATTCAAATCATGTAGCTTCATGTATTTGGTGGGAACTTCAGGTTGTAGCTGACTTAACCAACACCTTCTCTTTCCTGTTATTACCTCTGCATTCTTTACTTTTCAGTCTTTAATATTTGTTGTGTTGATGATGAGAAGGAAAAGAGAATTATGGGGTGGGTGGGTATCTAATAATACTGTCTGTAGATTTTAAACAGGAGTTGGAGGAGGGTAAGAGGGTTGGATGGGATGAAAAGTTTGAGAATGTACTTTGGAGTGTTGTAGAAATGGACTGGCTCCCTGACTGACTACTCACAGCATGATAAACCAAGCTGATAGAGATATCACCCCCACATGCATACACACTACAAATACAGAAATGTAATGCAAAACTGTAAATGCATAGCTAAACTCCTAAGGAAAGAAAGAAATGAAGGAAATTCCCACCTGAAGATATGAGAGAAATCAAAGCAGTCAAAGAGAGGGGATACTGCTGTATAAAATAGCACAAAGACCTTTAGGTCCTGGTTATAAGTTTTAATGGATTTGGGGTGGAATTTTAGGGAACGTACAGGATAGGAAATGGGGCCTTGGACCTTGCCAAAATATAGCTAGCACTAAAACTGGGGCATACAGTCTAGAACCTGAAGCAATGTCTCTAACTGCTTAGATTTTTAAAAAGTGTCCAATTATAAAACAATCTAAAAGAGAATATAAAATAACTGTATAAAATGATTAAAAGAATAAAAAAGGAAATGAAGTATAGTGAAGTAATAGACCAGTATTAAAAAATAATAATAAGCAACCTTGGAAAAGAAAACTGGAGCAACTTTTAAAATTAAAAATATAATCATAGAAATTGGTTTCATGGGTCAAATAGCAGATTAGACAAATATTCTTGCTTTGGCTGAAAAGAAAAGAAAATCTACTACTAGTGGTTAGGAAGAACTGAATTTAAAATGCAATGACCTGAAAGTAAAAGTTGAAAATGCAGGGTTAGAAAAGTGCTGGGCTGATATAAAACAAAACTAAAAACTGTTAGGAAAATATTATCAGCCAAAAATAGATTTTTAAGGTTAAAACACTATTAAGCATAATGATGAAAGGAGTAATTCACCAGGAAAAAATAACAATCTTGAACCTGTATTTCCAAATAACATCAAAGTATAATAAAAGCAAAATTTTATGTACTAAAAATAAATGGACTACCTACAGATAAAGTGGAAAATTTTATAGGAAATTTACTTCAAAGGACAAAAGACAAATGAAACCACCACTGCTACCACCAACAACAAAAATAAAGGCATAGAATATTTGAACACATGATTAACAGACTTGATATTTTAGATATATTTATACTTTACTGTAAAAAAAATAGAGATAGATGTCTCTTTCAAGCACACATGAAACATTTATAGAAATGTAAGCACATATTAAACTGCAAAGGAATGACTCCACAAATACCCGGGCATGTCACATTGGCTATATATTCCGACTACATTGTAGTACATAGAAAACTTATTCAAGTTTTGTTTAAAGGTAATGTTAATAGAATATTTATTTAAATGAAATAATTGCTAAAACATTTATTGAACACTTAATGCGAGCTAGGCATACTGCTGACAGGTGTTTTGCATATGTTACTCTATTTATATCCTTTCAACAGCCCAGGGAATTGCAAGGTTCTGTTATCATCTTTAATAGTTGAGAAAATTTAGGCTTAAAAATGTTACTTTGCCTAAGAACTGCTCTTATAAAAACCCCTGTTTTTTAATGTTATGCCCTTTAACCCTAACCCCTCATCATTTAAAAATCCTCTATTATTGTAAAATATAGCCAGGTTGAGAAACTCACATAAAAATCTGTAGCTTATTGAAATATTATTAAAGTTTACAATGATTTCTAAGATTGGTATTGTAATACCAACAGGTCAAGAAATAGAACTTGGCCAACAACTGTGGAAGCTTTTTATGTGCTCCACTCTAGTCATAATCTTGGCCTTCCCACAAAAAACATTTATATGATAATCATTTTCTGGCTTTCTTTAAAGATTTTGTTTATTTGTTTGTTCGTTTTAGAGTGAGGGGAAGGTAGGGAAATAGGGAAGAGGAGGGAGAGAAGACAGACTTTGTCATCTCTCACACATGACCCAACTAGGGACCAGGCCAGCATCCCAGGCACATGCCCTGACCACAAACTGAACTGGCACCCCTTAGCTCTGCAGGAAGATGTTCAGTCAACTGAGCCACACCAGCCAGGGCCATTTTTTGGCCTTTTAAAAATTAATTTTAATAGCAAAGTGTACATTCTTAAATAGTATGCTTTAGTTTTGCTAATTTTTCTTCTACTTGTTTCCCATGCAATTTGTTTGTTGCTAAAATGGTATAGTTTGACCGTGTAGGGTTTCCTACGGTTTTAATCAGATTCAAATTTAATATTTTTGTCAAAACTTGATAGGTGGTGGCATGTTCTTTCATCAGGAAGTATATAATGTCTGATTGTTGTTCTTTTTGTGATTTTATGGAACTGTTAGTACTCAATGATTAAATCCCATTTTTATTTCTACTTTTCTTACTTATTTATTGCTAGACTGTTTCTGTAGAGAAGCTTCCCCTCATCTCATACTTGGTTACCTGTTTCATTTGATATGAGAAAAGAAAAATACATATTTGATTGTTTTTCAGTTTTCAAAATGATGAGTTGGTTTTCACTAGAATCTTTGAAAGTAACCTTTTTTTTTAAGTATCATTATAAACCCACGGATTTAAATATATCTCTTTAAGTTCATACTTTTGCTCAAATTATTCCACCTTTAGCCAGCGGTTGCCTCTCTACCATCACAGAGTTTATATTTTAGTAAATATATACACATGTAAGAATATATATGTATAGCCTTAAACCACACACACATTAAACCCATTGTTCTGTATATTTCTGTTCCTTTTTTTAATCCTTTTTTAAAAGATTTTATTTATTTATCTTTAGAGGGGAAGGAAAGGAGAAAGGGGGAGAAATAATAATGTATGGTTGCCTTTCGTGCATCCTCTGCTGGGAACTGGCCTGCAACCCAGACATGTGCCCTCACTGGGAATCCACCCGTGATCTTTTGGTTCGCAGGCCCATACTCAATCCACTGCGCTACACCAGCCAGGGCTCTGTTCTTAAACTTAATATATAGTAAAGATAGTTTCTTACCTGTCTATGTAAAACTGCTTTATATTTTGTCCATGACCGTATAATAGTCTGTTATATAGCTAGACCATAATTTATTTAACAAACCCTTATTGATGAACATTTGATTGTTATCTTTTAGTTCTAGAAACAGTATGCAATAAAAATCTTGGTACATACTACTTTGCCCACATGTGGGGATATAGCTGCAAGATCAGTTCCTTAAAATGGAATTGCTAAGTAGTAACAGCTTTTGCCAAATTGCTCTTCTTAGAGCAATTAAGAACTGTTTTTTCCTTCCTGTTACCCTTTCATAATACTACTATGTGATCAAACTTTCAGTCTTTGATTATCTATATATTATCTATATAAAAAACATTTCATAGTTTCTATTAAAGCATTTCATGTCTAGTTTCTTAATTTTGAATTGTCCTTGCCTTGGCCCAATTTTCTATTGAATTATTGGTCTTTTCCTATTGATTTGCAGACACTCTGGTATAATAAGGAAATTACTCTTTTGTGACATGTGTTGCAGATATTTTTTCCTAATTGTGTTGCCTCTTTTGATTATTCATGGTGTTTATTTTCCAAGTTGACTTTTTTTATTTTTTATGTATTATTCAAATGTATTACTTCTTTTTATAACAGTCCAAACTTAGAAAAGAGTTAGTGGTACAAAACGAAATTTATTCCCCTGATCCTTTCCAGAGTAAGTTGACAGCCTGTTGTCCTATCACCTCCTAATTTTTAGTCTGTATTTCCTACAAATAAGGATATTCTCCTAAATAACCATACTGTGACTATGAAAATCAGAAAATTAACATTGACACATTGCTGTCTTGTAATCATTAGACCCCCATCGAAGTTTCAGTATTGGTCCTAATAGCAACCTGTTAGCAAAAGGATCCAGTTCAGAACCACATGTTGCTATTTATTTGCTGTATCTCTTCAGTATATGCTCTATCTCTTTAGTATACTTCAGTCTGGAACAGTTTTCCTCAAATTTTCCTTGGTTTCTATGATTTTGACAGTTTTGAGGATGATTTAAAATGAAGTAGAACAAATTTAGCTTTCTGATGTTTCCTCACACTTAAAGTTAGATTATGCACGTTTTTCAGGAATATCATAGATGTGGTGCAGTGATCTTGTACGCTGTCAGGTGGCACACTATTTCAGTTTGTCCTAGTAATGATGATGATCACTTGATTAAGGCACTGATTGTCATCTCTACCATAGAGTTAACTGTTTTTCCCTTTCTACTTAAGTTTTTGTGGGGAAGGTGCTTTAAACATCCCATTCCTCATCAGACTTCCAGTTTGTTTGTTTGTTTGTTTGTTTGTTTGTTTATAGCAGTATGAATGTATGGGTTGCTGTTCCCTCAGTGTGTTAATCCCTTTACTATCATGAATTTTGATGCTCCAACATAATTTTGTTAGTGGGTGACCATTTGGGCCTACGACTGTGTTTTTTTGCCGTGTCATCATTCTTTATGCACTTTCTGTTTCTACCACCAGATACTCCAGGCTCATCTAGTATTTCCCCCAACCTGGAACCAGCCATTTCTCCAAGGAGACTTTACTGTATTTTGCTGCGTCTAATGCACCCTGTGTATAATGCACACCTATATTTTTGTGTGCATTATACACAGGATTATTATGCCCATTATTATACCCCTGGTATGTAATCAGTATACCCATGTATAATGCTCATCCTTATTTTTCCCTCAAAAGTTTGGGCAAAAAAGTGTGCATTATACACTGTAAAATACAGTATTTCTTTTATAGAAAGTGTTATTCAGAAGCCAAGCTCCAAATGTTACTCGTGCTCATTGGTATTGGAATGTCACTGCTTCTAGGCTCGCTCTCAGTGGACAGAACTAGGGAATATATATGCATACATGCATCCAAACATTTGTTTATATTTCTGTAACTATTAAAAATCATGAGTTCCATGTTGATACCTTCAATGCTAGTCTATCAACATAGAATTTATTCTAGTGTTCTCTTTTTTTGTATTTTAACTCTCTTCTCTGACTGAAGGTATCTGGCTTCCCTTATCTTATATAATTATTTGATCAATTCCTTTATAGCACGTAATCAGTCTTCCAGGTCTACCATTCCCTCTGTTGTGCAATACTCTTCTCTCCTTGCTCTGTCTGACTCTTCATTCTAATCTACCCTGCCCTCCATGCAGACTTGCTTCTTTATCCTCTTCAGTTCAGTTCAGCCAGACCATGCTCTCTGTGGACACTCTTTTCATCCTGTGTGGTATCTGATATCTCATACCAGGCTGTCCCTTTCGGGAGGATGGACATCCTCCTCACCCTGCTTCCACTCTGACACACCTCACCAGACTGTCCTTCCCCATCCCTCTTGGGCAAGCCCCTTATCAAGTGAACATCCTTCTCACCTTTTTTTTTTTTAATGCCTTCCAACTTTTGTGTTATAACCTTAAAGGAGCTTCTCTACTTTAACGGTATAAAAAAATATTTTTTTTGTTTTCTTCTGATGATTTTGTTTATTTTTTTGTATTTAAATATATATTATATTTTGGAATCTATTTTGAAGTAAGAAATACAGTAGAAAACCAATAATTCTTTCAGATGGTTATTATCCAGTTAGCTGGAATTTTATATAAAAGTTATATTACCTCTCAAAAAAAATTAGGTTTTTAAAAAGTTCACTGTATTCATAGAGATTTTTAAATGTCATTTTTCATATTGCTTTTCTTTATAACAGATGATGATGTACCTGCAGATATGGTTGCAGAAGAATCAGGTCCTGGTGCACAAAATAGTCCTTACCAACTTCGTAGAAAAACTCTTTTGCCGAAAAGAACAGCGTGTCCTACAAAGAGCAGTATGGAGGTAAATTAAATGTAACTGCGTTTCTTTTTCTAATGAAAGAATTGTTAGGAAACAAACAAAAAAGTGAATGTCATCATTTTTTAGAAGTAATGATTACATATGGTAAAAATATTTGCTCAGTTTTCATTTTGGTTTTGAAGGGTGCCTCAACTTCAGCTACAGAAAACTTTGGTCATCGTGCAAAACGTGCAAGAGTATCTGGAAAATCACAAGATCTGGCAGGTATTTCCTATGGGAAAACTAAGGGATAAGGTCCAATAATTATTTTAAAATTTTGTTTCATACCAAAATACTTAAATGCACTTTTTAGTATTACATTTGGGATTGAGAAAGTGATTATTATAGAATAAACGTGTAACAGCTCTGACCTCTCATTCTGTGACTTTGTTATTTAAAAATACCTTTTATATATTTACTTTCACCAGTTTCTGAAATGATACATAGTAGCTAAAAGAGAATACTTAGGGTAAAAGAAAATGTGTCATCTATGAAAGGAAAATGTTTATAAAATGATTGTCATCACAAAATAAAAGCTATTCATTAGATAAAATGAAAGTGATGCTTTTTCTTTTTAAACATTTTATTCATTTATTTTTTAGAGAGGGAGAAAGAGAGAGACAGAAACATCAATGTGTGTGTGGTTGCCTTTCCACACCCCCTACTGGGGACCTGGCCTGCAACCCAGATGTGTGCCCTGACTAGGGAATCAAACCTGTGACCCTTTGATTCACAGGCTGGCACTCAATCCACTGAGCCACGCCAGCCAGGACAAAATACTGTTTTTAAAAAAATTGGGAAAAGTCATTGCTAACATTATAAGTAATAGATTGCTTATATTTTATTTGCTAATCTCTTTATAGCAGCACCTGCCGAACAGTATCTTCAGGAGAAACTGCCAGATGAAGTAGTTCTAAAAATCTTCTCTTACTTGCTGGAACAGGATCTTTGTAGAGCAGCTTGTGTATGTAAACGCTTCAGTGAGCTTGCTAATGATCCAATTTTGTGGTAAGTGAAAATTTATTTATTACCTTGAGATATATTATTTGCTACCCAAAACACTAAAGATGATAGGGAAGGTGAAGTGTGAGTTGGTGATTACAATTAAATAAGAATAAAATTAGATTGCTTATAAATTCTAAGTTACCTGTTTATTACAAATGTGAGTTGTCAACTTAGTATTTATAAAATGAAAAAAGAAGTACTTTCTCTACTGTTTATCAGTTAATAACAACTGTGTGATTGTGTGAAATGTTTGTTATTTAATTGCTTTTTAAAATCAGGACAAAGTATAATTTAAAACAGCAGATAGTTTAGTGAGAATGTGGGTTAGACACATTTGTCCAGACTGGTAGGAGGGGCAGAGACAGGCAGCCAGGCAAAGAGGATTCCTGGCAAGGCAGCAGCTAGAGGACCTGGTTGGGCAAGGCTGTGGCTGGCAGATGAGGTGGCGGATTGTGGAGTGGGTGGTCCCACATTCGACTGCAGATAAACTGGGAGGAACAACTGGGAATGAGACAGACCGTATAACCTGGGGTTCCAGCGTGGGGAACTAAAGCCTCAAACCTCTGATTGAAAACACCTGTGGGAGTTGAGGCAGCAGCGGGAGAAACTCCCAGCCTCACAGGAGAGTTCATTGGAGAGACCAACAGGGTCCTAGAACATATACAAGCCCACCCACCTGGGAATCAGCACCAGAAGGGCCCAGTTTGATAATGGGTAGCTGAAGAAGTGACTGAAAACCAGCAGATAATGGAGCAAGCGGCATTGTTCCCTCTTGGACCCCTTCCCCACATACAGCATCACAGTGCAGTGAAGTGGGTTGCCCTGCCCTGGTGAACACCTAATAAGGCTCTGCCCCTTACTGTGTAACCGGCACACCAAGACAAAAAAAATGGCTCAAATGAAAGATCAGACCAGAGCTCCAGAAAAAATAAGCAGTGAAGAGATAGCCAACCTATCAGATGCACAGTTCAAAACACTGGTAATCAGGATGCTCACAGAAATAGTGGAGTATGGTTGCAAAATAGAGGAAAACGTGGAGGCTATGCTAAGTGAAATAAAAGAAAATGTACAGGGAACCAACAGTGACGAGAAGGAAACTGGGACTTGGATCAATGGTTTGGAGCAGAAGGAAGAAAGAAGCATTCAACCAGAACAGACTGAAGAAACAAGAATTCAAAAAAAATGAAGAGAGGCTGAGGAACCTCCAGGACATCTTTAAATGTTCCAACATCCGAATCTTAAGGGTACCAGAAGAAGAAGAGCAAGAAATGGAAAATTTATTTGAAAAAATAGTGGAGGAGAACTTCCCCAATCTGGCAAAGGAAATAGATTTCCAGGAAACTCACAGAGTCTCAAAGAAGTTGGACTCAAGGAGGACCACACCAAGGCACATTATAATAACATTAGCCAAGATTAAAGATAAGGAGTGTATCTTAAAAGCAGCAAGAGAAAAGGAGACAGGTACCTACAAAGGAGTGCCCATAAGACTGTCAGCTGATTTCTCAGAAGAAACCTTGCAGGCAGGAAGGGACTGGAAAGAAGTATTCCAAGTCATGAAAGGCAAGGACCTACATCCAAGATTATCCAGTAGAGCCATCATTTAGAATGGAAGGGCAGATAAAGTGCTTCCCAGATAAGGTAAAGTTAAAGGAGTTCATCATCACCAAGCCCTTTTATATAGAAGTTAAAGGGACTTATCTAAGAAAAAGAAGATAAAAAATATGAACAGTGTAAAATGACAACAAACTCACAACTATTAACAACCAAACCTGAAAAAAAAAAATCCAAAACAGAAACAAACTAAGCAAAAAACTAGAACAGGAACAGAATCACAGAAATAGAGATCACATGGAGGGTTATCAGTGGGGGAGTGGGTGGGGGCAGAGGGGAAAAGGTACAGATAATAAGTAGCATAAATGGTAGGTAGAAGATAGACAGGGGGAGGTTAAGAATAGTCTAGGAAATGTAGAAGCCAAAGAACTTACATGTATGGCTGTATGGCCCATGGACATGAACTAAGTGGGGGGAATGTGGGTGGGAGTGGGTGCGTAGTGTGTAGGGGAATAAAGGGGGGAAATGGGACAACTGTAATAGCATAATCAGTAAAATATATTTTTAAAATAGCATGGGAAAATGGTATGCTATAAAAAAGTAAAAAGAATACAAAATTTGTTTTTGTATGCTATATAAATCACAAGTGTAACAAATGGAACTAACCATAGATTAAAAGATTGGAAGGTAATATAGTAAACTATTAATGAATATATTGAAAGTATAGGATATCTAGTTTCTTTATACTTTCTGTATTTTGCAACAGCTTGTATGGTGCTAAGGGTAAACTATTTTGAGTCCTCAAATAATGTTTTGTAATTGTTTAAAAGACATTTTATAAAGAACTCTTTAATTCCTTATCCACCTTCAGGAAACGATTATATATGGAAGTATTTGAATATACCCGCCCTATGATGCATCCTGAACCTGGCAAATTCTACCAGATTAATCCAGAAGAATATGAACATCCAAATCCTTGGAAAGAGAGTTTCCAGCAGTTGGTATGATATATAAACAGAAAAATTGGTTTATATATATTATATATTTGTAAATAAAATTTCCTTTTTAAAAAATTGAAACTGATGCAGGGCGATATTTCTATTGTCATACGAACCTACTTTATGAACCTTGTGAAAACCGGGAATGTTCCAGGTATTCTATGACTTACTGAGATAAACATTTTGCCACACTCATAACAACAGGTGTAATGACCCTGATGAAGTAATGGATCCTACAGAGGAACATGTATCACTGGGCAAAGACAGAATTAACCAGACAGCAAATAAAATTAAGTTTTTTAAAAATTTTAATCTCAAAAATAGGTTTCAAGCCAATGAACATTTATCAACCAACAAAATATTCTACAATTTTACTACTGACATTTATTAATAATTTAAACAGTGACAGTAATAGTAGCGTGAGAGCAGTTATACTTTCCATGGATCTGTTTGAACTTTTGTTTAAATTATTAGTGTTCAGTAGTTGTTTTAAAGTTTCACATTTAGCTTAATTTCATATAGTCTTTTACTAATGGTTCTCAGCTAGGCTACTTTTGCTCCATAAGGGACATTTCACAACTTCTGGAGACATTTTTAGTTGTCACAACAGGAGAAGAGGATGCTATTGGTAGCTAGTTGGTAAAGATGAGGAACTCTGGTAAATGTTCTACAATGCACAGGACTGCCCTCACAACAAAGAACTGTCTGTCCCGCAATATCAGTAGTGCTGAGATTAAGAAACCTTGTCTGTTCTTACTGGATATTACTGAGTCATAAGCTGTTCCAGATTTTATATTGCACTATGCAAAAGAAAATTAGTTGCAGTAATTGGTCATTTTTTAATGTTCATACAGGAATATTAAATTAATTTATAATATGATTTCTTTTTGTTTTTTGTTTTTTGTTTTTTTACATCTAGTATAAAGGTGCACATGTAAAGCCAGGATTTGCTGAACATTTCTACAGTAACCCTGCAAGATATAAAGGAAGAGAAAATATGTTGGTAAGTTCGATGTGTGTTTTTATAGGACTTAAAATGGTAATCTTTTAATTCTATATTGACACTTTAATTTTTTTTTAGTATTATGATACAATTGAAGATGCCCTTGGTGGGGTACAAGAAGCTCATTTTGATGGACTTATCTTTGTTCATTCTGGAATATATACTGATGAATGGATATATATTGAATCTCCAATTACCATGATTGGTGCAGGTATTTTGAAATGCACTGTTATCAGAATTTTAATATTTTACTTACATAATGGGTTTATGAAATGCTGGTGACTTAAAATTTAGGTGAACCTTGATAATACCTTAATTGGAGGAAAAAATAAGAATTAAATATGTGTATTTTATAATGATAGAAATGAAATATGGACTTCAGAAATTATGGAGGTTAGCTATTTGTTTTTAAGATGTATGTATTTCTTGATGTCAATACTTTGTTCAACTGCCTTAGTTTTTCATTAGGGAAAGACAAATGTTTATTGTATCTTAAATAGTTTTGTACTATATAAAAGCTATTTTTAGCTTGAGATTCTGTGAATAAATGTAGTAAAATATGTGTTGAGCACTGATCAGTCATTTGAAGACTTATGCTATCTCTGATTTTTTAAGGATATACAGGGGTATCAAACTCATTTTCACCAGAGGCCATATCAGCCTCTCTGTTGGCTTCAAAGGGCCAAAATAATTCTAGGACTATATAAATGTAACTACTCCTTAACTGTTAAGGAGTTGAAATTATATTCAGCCCTTTGAAGGCAACTGTGAGGCTGATGTGGCCCCCAGTGAAAATGAGTTTGATACCCCTGGTATAGTATATAGACCATTTTAAAATGGCTTGTTAAAAAATTTGCATTTACTGCCCCTTCTTCCCTCCCCCATTTCCACCATAAAAAAAGGGGAGGAGGTATACCAAATTTCTGCATAGTGGTTTTTATTACTTTGTAAATCAAGGCCAGTTTTGGAAATAAGTTTAAATAAAGAGGTTTCTTTCAACAGTGAATACTATTTGTAGCTAAGTATTATTATTAGTATTGTTATACATGGATTTCAGTATGATACTTAAATAACATCTACCTTAAATATGACTGCCTTTGGTAAAGGCCAGTGAAATAGTTTTCAATAACATGCATATTTGTCCTCCCTACTCAAAATTAATGATTTTTAAAAGTTCTCCGTTAAAAAAAAATACTCAACTTAGAAACAGTAAAAAGTGTTCTACTATATTACTAGTTTTGTAGCAAAGTATTTGTACTGTATTTTTAAAGTATATTTTTAAAAAGTAATTTTAAATTTCCATTTCATCTAATAAAGGTAATATGCTCTAAATATCTTCTCCACAGCACCTGGGAAAGTAGCAGACAAAGTTATAATTGAAAACACTAGAGATTCAACCTTTGTTTTTATGGAAGGTTCTGAAGATGCTTATGTTGGATATATGACAATAAGGGTAAGAAATTTTAAGATTTAAAATAATGTGTTCAAATCATTAAAGCAGTGATTGTTTAGTTAACAAAATTTCTATTTTTTAGTTTAACCCTGATGACAAATCTGCTCAACATCACAATGCACACCACTGCTTAGAAATTACAGTAAATTGTAGTCCTATTATTGATCACTGTATCATCCGAAGTACATGTACAGGTTAGTGTTTCCTTTATGTTTTATTATAAAATGAGTCACTGTGTTGTTGCCCAATAGGTTTTTAAATAAATTTGTTTTTTTATAGTTGGCTCTGCAGTATGTGTTAGTGGTCAAGGAGCATGTCCCACTATCAAGCACTGTAATATCAGCGACTGTGAAAATGTTGGACTTTATATAACAGATCATGCCCAGGTATTTTTTAATCTTGTGCTTTTATTATTTTAAAATATTTTTTGAGGCTTTAATAATGTTTATTTCTGATTAATTGTTATAGGGAATATATGAGGACAATGAAATTTCCAATAATGCTTTAGCTGGGATTTGGGTTAAAAATCATGGAAACCCTATTATTAGACGGAATCATATTCATCATGGACGTGATGTTGGTGTGTTCACATTTGATCATGGCATGGTAAGAACATTTATTCTGTTAAGAATAAAATTAAGAAAAGTTTTTCCATTAAGAAAAACTGACCTCATAACAGTTAAATTTCAGATAGGTTTCAACATTTTACAACCACCAAACTATCTGAATTGCAGGGTATAGATTTAAAAGAGATTTCACTTCAGCATTACATTTTAAAATCAATATGCAATATTTATTCTGTATATTCATGGATCTCACACTATAATCATGTAGAAAAGATGGAGTCCATAGGGAATTGATATGACATTTGAGAGGATTAATGTCTGATCCAGTAGTTCTCATATGTAAGTGTGTATAAAAATCATCCATACATTATAAATCAGAATTTTCAAGGATCAGGCCCAGAATATGCATTTTTAATAAGCATCATAAGTGAGTTTAATACAGGTTGTTTGTAGACTGTACTTTGAGAAGTAATGGTTTTATCATTGGTTTGACTTCCATTTTACTCCTGTTTAAAAATTTTTTTAACTGGCAGAACTTTTAGTAAGAGGTACAGTGATAACATATAAATTCTAAAACTGTTACACAGCCGTTAATTAAGCATCTTTATGGATGATACGTTTTAAATATTACTATATCATTTTACACAATTTTCTAGAGACAGACTTTTTGAGCTCTCAGGCTACTATTTAAAATATGTTCTGGGCGTCTGTTCAGGTATTATTTTCATTTAATGTCTAATTGTCATTGAGGTAATTTTCAAGTCCTAGTACAACATTTTTTGATGAGTCAGAGGTGGGGAGGGGGAGGTGAAGTTTTGTTGCTCTCGTATGGCATAAGTCAGGCAACTTGGGAACATTGGATTAACATACACAGATCTGTTAGCAAAGGAAATTCTTTATTTTCATCATTTGCAGAACTCTTTTTTTTTTTTAAAGCTGAACTAGACTATTGAGGAGTATACCCTTTTATCAAGTTCTGGTTAGAGAGACCTAAATAGTTCATCATTATTCCTGGGGTAGCTCTAACCTGAGAAAACCAATTTGTTTACAACTTGGGTTGTAGCTTTGGCTGGTTGATAAGAAAGCAGAGTGGAGATAACCATTTGCCCTTCTCCAGCTGGAATAAAGATAGTGACATTTTGCCCTGGCCGGTGTGGCTCAGTGGATTGAGCTGAGCCCCAGCCTGTGAACCGAAAGATCACCAGTTCGATGTCAGGGTCAGGGCACATACCCAGGTTTCAGGCCAGTTCCCCAATTAGGGGCTTGCAAGAGGAAAATAGTTGATGTTTCTCTCCCTCTCTTTCCCCCTTCCTTCCCCTCTCTCTAAAAATACATAAATAAAATCTTTTTTAAAAAAAATTTAAGGTACATTTTGTTGCAAACCGTAGGTGTTTTCTCCGAGAAGGTGGGAATTGGAGAGTCTGGGCAAAGGTGTGGAAGATGAGCTATAGTTCCTCAATGGTCTCTTATTTTGTAATGGAACTATCCTATACTAGAATTTCTTTGCCTATGTTGCCTTTACACTGCCCCAGAGTTACATACATTTCAAGTATCAAATCTATGCTTGCCACTGTTCTCATTCACAGATGATTTGAGGTACCAAGATAATTTTAACCTGAGTAATTTCCTCATTTTTAAAATACCTATCCTGATGATTACTTACTAAAGTTCATTATCATAATTATTTATAACACACCACTGATACGGTTCATTTTTTATAACTTTTTAAAAATATATTTTATTGATTATGCTATTAACTGTTGTCCCACCCTGGCTGGTGTGGCTCAGTGGATTGAGCACTGGCCTGTGAACCAAAGGGTTGCTGGTTCAATTCCCAGTCAGGGCACATGCCTGGGTTGCAGGCCAGCTCTTCAGTGGGGGGCGCATGAGGGGCAACCACACATTGAAGTTTCTCTCCCTCTTTTTTCCCTCCGTTCCCCTCTGTCTAAAAATAAGTAAATAAAATCTTTAAGAAAAAAAATGTCCCAGTTTTTCCCCCTTTGGCCCCCTCTACCCATTACCACCCTTCCCTCCAGAAATCCTCCCTTAGTTCATGTCCATGGGTGGCACATGTAAGTTCTTGGGCTTCTCCATTACTGATACTATTCTTAACATCCTCTTGTCTGTTTTGTATCTTCTAATTGTGCTTTTTAATCCCTGAACCTTTCCCCTCATTCTCTCCTTTTTGCCTCCTTTCCCCCTCCCAGCTGATAACCCTCCAAGTGATCTTCATATCTATGGTTCTATTCCGGTTCTGTTTGTTTGCTTAGTTTGTTTTTTAGATTCAGTTGTTGATAGTTGTGATTTGTTGCCATTTTAATGCTCGTAATTTTTATCTTTTTCTTATATAATTCCCTTTAACATTTCATGTAATAATAGCTTGGCAATGATGAACTCCTTTAGCTTTACTTTGTCTGAGAAGCACTTTTATCTGCCCTTCCATTCTAAATGCTAGCTTTGCTGGATAGAGTAATCTAGGTTATATATAGATTTTTGCTTTTCATCACTTTGAATACTTCTTGCCAATCCCTTCTTGCCTGTAAGGTTTCTTTTGAGAAATCAGCTGACAGTCTTATGGGAACTCCTTTGTAGGTAACCCTCTGCTTTTCTCTTACTGCTTTTAAGATTCTCTTTAACTTTTGACATTTTAATTATGATGTGTCTTGGCGTGGTCGTCTTTGGGTCCAGCTTGTTTGGGACTCTCTGTGCTTCCTGGACTTGTATGTCTGTTTCCTTTGCCATATTGGGGAAGTTTTCTTCCGTTATATTTTCAAGTAAGTTTTCATTTTCTTACTCTTCCTCTTCTTCTGGCATATACCTATGATTCAGATGTTGGTACATTTGGAGATGACCTAGAGACTTCTTGTACTATTCTTGTTTTTTGGATTCTTGTTTCTTCTTTCTGTTCTGGCTGAATGGTTAATTCTTCCTTACGTTCCAAATTGTTGATTTAAATCCCAGCTTCCTCCCCTTCGCTGTTGGTTCCCTGTAGATTTTTCTTTATTTACTTGGTATAATTTTCATTTCTTCCTTTATATTGTTGCCATACTCACTGAGTTCTTTGAGCATCCTGATCTACCAGTGTTTTGAACTGTGCATCTTGATAGGTTCATTATCTCTGATATGTTTAGTTCTTTTTCTGGGATTTTGTTCTGTTCTTTCATTTGGGCTATATTTCTCTGTCTCCTCAATTTGGCAGCCTCCCTGTGTCCGTTTCTGTGTGTTAGGTAGAGCTGCTTTGACTCCCTGTCTTAGTAGCATGGCCTGTTGTAGAAAAGGCACCTGTAAATTGTGTGAGAGTGGAGCCTTAAGTAATTGTCAGAGTTGGGGGAACCTGCTTCAACACTTTGTGTTTCTGTGTTGGGGAAGGGCTTGGAGAGGGGATGATACCACAGCCTGGCTTCTAGAGGTTTGCCCAGCCCTCATCCCTTTCCAGTCACTTCATCCACTTCCTGTGTGCAACTGGCACCCTTCAAGCTGTTACTGGTGCTGAATCCCAGTATAGGTGGGTTTGTGTAAGTTCTAAGATGGTGCAGAGTCTCCTGAAAATCCAGCGGTTTATTCTGCTGCCCCCACCCTCACTGGTGTTTACAGCCAGAAGTTATGGGGAGTTATCTTCCCAGCTGTGCTGTCTCTCTTGGGGCTGGGATTGCTCTCTCCCAAAGTATCCCTCCGGATTTTTATCTACCACAGGTGACTGTGGGAATGCACATTCCACCTCTGCTTCTCCACACCACACTGCTTCTCCACCTGTCTCCATGTCTCTGCCCCTCCTGTCCCTCTGGATGAGTTGGTTTATTTAAATCCTTGCTTGTCAGACTCCCATACAGTTCATTTTTCTAACAGTTCTGGGTGTTACTTGTTTTGGGGTAGTTGTGATTCTCGTGGTTGCACAAGGAGGTAAAGTGGGTCTACCTATGCCTTCATCTTGACAGAAGTCTACTTTTTATAACTTTTTTAAAAACAACTCTAGGCACTAAGGATTAAAAAAGAGACTTGTAAGGGAAGGATTAAAATGAAGTATATCTTGGGCCTATCGTCTGTTTTAGTATTGCAGCACAATCCTTTAAAATCCTTTGGTAAAATGTTCTTCCATCCCAAGTACGACAGGTCCCTGAATAACATCATTTTGTTATAATGTTGATGAGAAAAAGAACATTCCAGGCTGGGTCCACTGTCTATGTGGAGTTTGCACAGAACATTCTCCCCTTATCTGCACGCATTTTTGTCCTGGTGCTTTGGTTTTCTTCCACATCCCAAAGATGTGCACATTAGGTTAATTGGTGTCCAAATCATGAGTATGCCCTCGTGCCTGGATTGCAGGCCAGTTGGGGGGCATGTGAGAAGCAGATGATCCATGTTTCTCTCCCTCTCTTTCTCCCTCCCATCCCCTCTCTCTGGAAATAAATCAATAAAATGTTTAAAAGTATATTATATTTCTTTCCACAGAGAGGGGATGGGAGGGAGGAATAGGGGGAGAGAGAAACATGAATATGAATGCATGATTGCCTCTTGTGCACTCCCAAATGGGGACCTGGCCCACAACCCAGCATGTGCTCTGACTAGGAATCGAACTGGCAACCCTTTGGTTGTCAGGCTGGCACTCAATCCACTGAGTCACACCAGCCAGGGCATAAGTAAAATCTCTAATAAAAAATAATCATGTGTGTGCCCTGAGATGAAAGGACATCCTGCCCAGGTTTGGTTCCTCCTTGCTCCATAAGCTACAGATAGGCTCCAGCCACCTGTGACTGTGAACTGGAATAAGCAGATTGGAAAATAATTATCTTATATTTATTCATCTTTCTTAAATGTATGTGTAGCTCACGTTTACTTCAGTGTCTCATGTGTTTTGTATCTTCATTTAGAAATTTGGTGATGTTTTTGTGACCAAAAATACATGTAGGAACTTACCATATTTTGCCATGTGTAATGTGCTCCCATGTTTTTGGCCAAAACATTCAGGAAAAAATCTTTTGTTTCAATTTTTTAATTTAAGTATTTATTTATTTATATAAAGATTCTTGTTTTTTGTATTATAAAGGAATTTCGGCATTTATTTTTGAACATATTATGATAAAAGAAATTCTATGTAACAAATAATTACAAAACACAAGAACAGATACAATCACTACCCATGTGTAATGCTCATCCTATTTTTTCCCTAAAAAATTTGGGCAAAAAAGTATGCATTATACATCACAAAATATAGTAACTCTTGCTTATGTCAAGTAGCCGATGGTTAAATTGGTTTCTTTATACATTGTTTTGTTTAAAATTGAAGTTTCCAAGCACATATCAACCAACCACTTTAAGTGAGGACTTAATTATATATTTTTGCTTGGCTTTGTGTTGCAGCTCATGTTTGGTAGGATGACATCACTAAAGATAACCTTTTTAAAATTTGACTTAGTTTTCTATAGAACAACAAAATAAACATTTGAACTATTTTTTGTATTGTCCTCTTTCAATCTATACTATCTAATTATATTTATATTTATCTTTTTATGAAATTGTTTTTCCTTGTCTATGGCATACGTAGAATTTAAATTTCCTTATTCATAAGAATTAATTATAGAAGATTGTCTACACCCTGGCTGGTGTGGCTCAGTGGATTAAGTGCCAGTCTGTGAACTGAAAGTTCACCAGTTTGATTCCTGGTCAGGGCACATGCTCTCAAGTTGGGAGTTATGTGAGAGGCAATTGATTGAAGTCTCTCTCGCACATTAATGTTTCTCTCCATCTCTTTCACCCTCCCTTCCCCCTCTCTAAAAATAAAAACTTTATAAAAATAAGTATGTTGTTTTACTTACATTATTTCTCTGTTCCATATGTTCCTTTCTTTCCTAGTACTTAAATTGTTGTTCTTTTCCTTTAAGATTTATGTGATTTCTTTAAATCTGTGTTCTTTACTGTCTCCATGCCTTTGTCTCTTTTTCTGTTTTGTTTCCAGTTGGATCTTATCTCTAATTTTTTAATGTATTTTTGTTTTATGGAATCTTTCTAATGTACATAAAAGTGGAGAGAATAGTATAATGAATCCCCATGTGCCCATCCTCCACTTTCAACAACTGTCAGTTCACAGCCAACTTTGTTTCATCAGTACCTCCTCACTCTTTAACTCTCCACTTTATTCTCTGCATTATTTTTAAGTAAATCCTGACATCATTATCCCATCTGTAAATATTTTAGCATGTATCTTTATAAGATGAGGATTCTTTCTTTTTTCTATCTTTCATATAACCACAATGCCAATCTCACTACTAAAATTAATTTTTCTATTAATGTTCACAGTTCCCTAATTATCTTTGTTTAATATTAAATATATTACAGCGTGTTATTTTTGTTCAATAAAATTAAAATGATATAACAATGCCAAATTGGTATAAAATTTTTGAGGCATTCTAAATTTATGAATTTAACTCATGACGCATTGACAAATGACAGATCTTCTATGCTGAAATCTGGCTATCCCTTCTTCTCTCACTTTACTTTGGATAGTCTTCCTTAGATAGGAAACTTAAGTTTTGTAGGACAGAAATTGCACATAACATAGTGGGTTTTCTTCTTCAAATTTATTTCTTGTGACTATTTCTGTGAAAATAATACTGTTTCCTTCTCCTTTGTTCTATTCATGCCACTAGATCCCATCACTTTAGTAGATCATTAGGTAGGCTTATTAGAACCTTCAGTTACTTAGGAGAAACTACCTTGCTGAAGGTGTTTAAGGTAACATTTGTGCTCTTAGCACCTTGCTCTTACTTATCCAGATTTCACAGTATTTAGCAAGAGTTTTTATAGATTATATTTTGGGGTTATGGAAGTTTATTTCAGTGAAGATAGCATGTATTTTCTTTTTGCTTTTTATTTGTTGTTGGGGTGTGGAGAGTTTTAAGAGAAACACTTGAGTGCCTTTTACTGTCATTTAATAAAGAATACTTTATTTCAAAAAAATTTAAATAAAAAGTGCTTAGTCTCATCTTTTATTTCTTATATCAGTGTTTTTAACTTGATAGAATGAAAATTTTAAGTAATGTGTATGGCAAAAATTTAGAAATGCTTGTGCCAAGAAGTAAATGAGCTTTTATTTTAAATATAAAGAAGCCATTAGCAATCTGATATCTTCTAGTATGGCCATAAATCATATGGCCATACTAGAGTAAAATGTCTATGCCTTTGGAGTTTTGCATAAATGTTGGAGCTTCTGTGGTTTGCATTTAAAAGGCAAAGTAGAATTCTGTCTAAATTCTACCTACAGTTCTGTATTAGACCATTTTGCACTAAAGGCAGCCCAACAAAACAGATGCATTTCATTAAAACGTATTTTAAAGCAGATTTATTTAACTGAGCCCTTTAACCCAGAATAATACTAAAGACGTGTATCTTTGTAAAATTATAAAACTATACATTTATCAGTTGTTCTTTCTATATGTAATAAAATCACAGTTTTAGTATTGTAGAGGCTTCTGATTTTAAGATATGAAAGAAAAATTTTCTTGGTTGCATTCTTTTCTTGAAAGTTACCCCAAAACAAAAGATAAAGATTACAGGCTCCATTGTTGACAGAAATAGGGGACATTTTTAAGCGTAATCTGAAATAAATATGATAAATGACTTTGTGCCTCTGACCAGGGCAACCAGTCCAGATTAGAGCAGATAATAAAACCTGCTTATGTTTAGGAAGATAAATTGATAAATCTAATGTGAATAAGAGGTAATTTAAACAACTGGTAGCAAATTTAGGATAGATTATCACAAGAGATTTAAGCAAAGAAAAAGAACAGGATGATTACTAACTTCAGCAAAAATTAAAAGTTGTTCATCTCTGAATAGCACACTAATCTAACCCAAATGATGATGTTAGTACATATGAAAAATAACAGTGTGTGAATGTGTATAATGGGGGATGGAAATGTAGGAGAGTTCAAGTCTCATCTTCCATAATAGGAAGTCAGTAGATAATACCTAAATCTAAACACTCAAGATACAGCAATATAAGTCTTTATTTTAAAATATGGAGGCAGATCAACAAATCCGCTAAAAGAATTGGAAGTGTGGGCCTCTGGGTAAGGGAAAATAAAGATTGGTCAGCTATTTGCCTAAATAAACTTGTTGATCTAGTTGACTCTCTTATTGTACAAAATTAAAACCTAAAGAAAATAGAGAAAGAGCATTCTCAGATTTGATAATGTTTAGTCAATATGTAGCAAAGTATACTTGCAGTACTACTGTATGTTTAACTAGGATAGCCAGGACATGATAGCGGCCTGTTAATTGGAATTTTCATGAAAGCCCCCCAAATAGCTCATGTTTCTCTGTCACATTGTGAACCAATTAAGAAATAAAGCCATGAAGTAGCATGAGGAGGACGACATATTATCTTTGTTACTCTTGAAGGTCAAGTTGGAATGTACAACTTAAAATGAGAACCAAACTGGGTTTGTTCAACCGAACCCCAAAATTAAATAGGCTTACCCACTTAGTCACAGGCACAGTGTTTGAGTAGCAGCAGGCTTACTACCTAAGGGTAGCTCACTTCTATGAGGAAAAGGGTGAAGCTGAATTGAGCATACCCTGTTTATTCTTTCCCAGTTTTACCAGTCAGGTATGTTATTCAACTTTAGGCAGAGAGAGACTAAGAGACTAGTTGAGTTCCCTTCTCAGTGATAAATGCAGCAGAAAAAAAGTTTAATTATTTCAATAGAACATTAAGTTCTAATAGTTTAGCCTCTTTTTAAATTTGTTTTTGTTTCTTTGGTGCTCTGTTTTGCCATAATAGTTCGTATAAATTGACCCAGTGTCCATTTATTTGGTATAAATCAAAAAAAAACTTTTATAAAGAAATAATTTTTATTTAACTCCCAATTTTTTTAAAGAAAATGAATAAGATTATAATCCAAATGTAAAGTGGTTAATGATAGATAATTTTCACCTTATCTCTGGAAAATGAAACCTGAAAACTACTTCTCAATGTTATGTTCAGAGGTCCATGTTCTTAGAGAGTTAAGCGTGCAGTATACTAGAGTATTCAGAATTACATCCTGCTTTAAACTCCGCTAGATTTCTATGGCAAAAGGTTGTCAAATCCTGCTTGAGTGTTTGCTTTGTATAAAGCCTTGCATAGTTGGGTAGTTCTTTCTTTTCAGGAGATTATGATCAGGTATAAATAGATAAGACAAATATATAAATAGTATAGGTCAGTACATGGAAGTTGAACAAGAGGGATGGATGGATGTCACAATTTGGCTACTGATGCCACAGTATCTTTTTTCTCTTAATATTTAATCTCGATTGAGGCTTAGAATTTAAAATGTCAGTATTAGAGTACTTTTATTCTCATTATAAAATGAGCAAAACATGTCCACTGTAGAATATTTAAGAAATTCAGAGAAGTATAAAGGATACAAAACTCGTCCTTAATGCCACTACTCAGATGATCACGCCCTCATATTTTTATTTAATCCTTTGAGTTGTTTTCTTTGAATAAAATTGAGATCATACTTAATGTACACTATGTTGAAGTATAGACGGTTCTTTTCATTTAACATAATGGTTATACCATGAACATAGTCTTCAAAAACATTTTATTTAGCCAGTTCACTATTATTAGGCTAGGATGAAAAAATTTTTTTGTCTTTCTGTAGTTTCTAATTATATTCCTAGGTCAACTTTTTAGAAGTTAGTTTCTTGGGACATTTTTGAGGCTACAAGGATTTCTTTTCTTTAATATTTACAGATATTTTGTTGAAGAATATATATACTTTTTGGCTAAAGGTATTTATTTGCAGTTATTGAATAAATGTTTCTGTATTTTTCTTTTCCTGGCATTGAATATATTCATACTAATTAGAGGATTTGTAGTTCTGTTGTACTAAAGTTAAAACATTTCCTTCCATGTTTATCATTTGAAATTTAGTGTATATCTGTCTATATTTTATTCTTACTCTTGAACATCTCTGATTCTTAATTTTGAGGTGTACATTAAAAAGTTTTTTTAGTGTTAGTTTTTGGAAGGTAGTCTTAGCTACACGTTTGATTTCTTTATTTTTCAGGGTTACTTTGAAAGTTGCAACATACACAGAAACAGGATAGCAGGCTTTGAAGTAAAAGCCTATGCTAATCCCACAGTGGTTCGATGTGAAATTCATCATGGGCAGACGGGAGGAATATATGTCCACGAAAAAGGAAGAGGACAATTCATAGAGAATAAAATCTATGCAAACAACTTTGCAGGTGTATGGATTACCTCAAATAGTGACCCAACAATAAGGTATTTATGTATATTATGAATAGAAATTACTTTTTTTATTTTATGTTATTTAAAAAGTCAAGCCCTGGCTGGACGGTGGCTCAGTTGGTTGGAGCATCATCTGATGCACCAAAGGGTTGCAGGTTTGATGCCTGGTCAGGGCACATACCTAGGTTGTGGGTTCAATCCCAGGTTGGGGCATGTACAGGTGGCAACCTATTGGTGTTTCTTTCACATTGGTGTTTCTCCCTCTCCCTCCTCCTACCCACTCATTTTTCTCTCTAAAATCAATGGACATATCCTCAAGTGAGAGCTCAAATAAAAAAGAAAAGTCAAAATACTTAGCTTTAACTCTTACTGGTTTTCCTAGGTACCTAACTGCTATAAAATAACGTTTCCTAATAAAAAGTCTATGCATCTGAATGAGCATAGCTATTGCATTTATTTTGTGTGTGTGTTTGTTCATTTTTTATTAATGATCTAAGCCATGGTCAATATTACTTTATGGACAATTCTAAATGCTGTGGTTTTAACTTTAATATTTTTATTGTTTATTCTGTTAGTTATCAGATTTTAACTTTAAATTATCAAAATTCATTGTAGATGATTAAAAGGGCTGGAACCAGAATGACCTATCTTTCCCTCTTTCTTCCCTGAGAGTCAGCCAATAGAATGACTCAGCAAACTATTTCAAAGATTCTTGAACAGACAAATCAAGAATAACAGAAAAGTCAAAACTCCAAACTGTGACTTTTTCTTGAATAGTTTCTGCCACTTGCCCAGACCTCTGACCAGTGTGGCTCAGTTAGTTGGGCGTTGTCCCACAAAGTAAAAGGTAAAAGTGGACGTTTCAATTCAGTCACTGGTTAGATTCCTAGGGGCTAGTTGCCTGGGTTGTAGTAGGTTCAATCTCCATTCGGGGTGCATACAAGAGGCAGCCAATCAATATTTTTCACACTGATGTTTCTCGTCATCTCTTTCTTCCTCCCTTCACCTCTCTCTAAAAATAAATACCTGAATCCTTTTTTTTTTTTTTTTAAGTTTCTGCCTCTCCCTCTGGCCACAATGAGGAGACAAACAGATCCAGTCTTAAAGGCATTGCTTAAGAATGTTGAATAGAGCTATTGTAATTTAAAGACCATAAAGTATTTTTAATTGTCAAATTTTACTTTCCGCTGGTTTTATTAGTGTATGGGTTTTCCATCTTGTTAATATTCAGCAAATGTGTCTAGATCAGCTTTAAAAAAGTTTTTTTAAATGTGTGAACCGTTTTGAGAGGAGTGTTTTGCTGTTTGTTTGTTTGTTTTGATTGATTGATTGATTGATTGATTTTTAGAATGGGAGAGAAAGGGAAAGAGAGAGAGGGAAATAATCAGTGTGTGGTTGCCTTTTGCATGCCCTCAACTGGGGGCCTGGCCCACAAGCCAGGCATGTGCCCTGATTGGCAATCAAATCAGTGACTTTCTGTTCACAGGCTGGCACTCAATCCACCGAGCCATACCAGCCAGGGCCTGAGTCTCTCATTTGATGGATTAGGAAACTGAGGACCATAGAAGTTAAATAATTTCCTAAGATCATATCACCATGAGTGGTTTTACAATTAATTGGATAAAACAAGTAAACTTCACTGAATAGATGCTCATTTTTATTATTTCACTTAATTATAGGGGGAATTCTATATTTAATGGAAATCAAGGAGGAGTTTACATCTTTGGTGATGGACGAGGCCTTATTGAAGGAAATGACATTTATGGTAAGCATGTGGTTTTTTCCTGTAAAATTTTAGAGTTTGACCTGTCTTCCTCATATTAGCAAAATGGTCCAGCTTGAAACTAAGTAGAACTGAACTAAGTAGAATAAAAATTCTCATTAAAGATTATTCTGTAATACTCACTTAACAAACATTTACTAAATACCTACTGTGTACCTGGTACTATGGCCAGATACCGGGGATGAAAATATAAATAAGGTAGATAAATAATCTCAAGGAATATCTACAGTTTACTTAAATTCACTCTGTCATTTAACAATTATTCCCATGGTAGTTTGGTACTAACTAGAAAGGGAAAATACTTAATCCTCATTAAAACTTTTGAGGTATTAATTCAACAACCTACTGGATTTCTATGTGCTAGACACTGATACATTCGTAGACTCTTTTTTGCTAACACCTGACAATACTTACATAAAACTTACTCAGTGCCAGGCACTTTTCTGAGCACCTTACCTAAATTAAGTCATATAATATTCACATTGATGCCCTGTGAAGTAGATACTATTAAATATCCCCACTTAGTGATCAGGAAACAAAGATACAGAGAGGTTAGATAACTTACTCAAAGTCACCCAGAAAGTAGGTAGAATTTCCTGGGACTTAAAACTATGCAGCCTGGCCAAGAGTCTCTACCCTTAACCACTATACCTACACTGCCTACAATCCTTTGCATCTTTTTACACATAGTTCCCAAGAAGTATCTTTCTAAATATTACATATTTCACAGAATTGTGCTTTTATTAAAAATGTAGTAAGAATTTTAACTATGACATAATGTGAAACTATTTCACTAGATTACATATGTTGACAATGTAACTTTTACTTTTAAATAGGAAATGCATTAGCAGGAATTCAGATTAGGACAAACAGTTGTCCAATCGTCCGACATAACAAAATTCATGATGGCCAACATGGTGGGATTTATGTGGTAAGTTAATAAGTACAGTTCTGGAATCTCATACATCAAAACCAGGGGAGAAGGAGGGAGGGAGCAGAATTATGTCTAGCTTGAATTTTTTAGTCTATGAATTTTTGACTGTCTTTAATATTTAGACAATGAATAAGACTCTTGTTCTCCCTGCCAGTATATATAAATGACATTTAATTTTATTGTGTGTGTAGAGTTCTATAAAATTTAATCAACTGACTAAATCTAGGTATAAGAGATGAATCTTTTCATTAAAGTTTTTAATTATAATTGGCAATATTGGCTAAATTTATAACAACTCTTTGTCAGTCGGAGTCATATTTGTTGCACTGGAATTTAGCCAGCATGACTACTATATGAATCTCTGAAATTTTCCAAAGAAAAAAGCCAATTTTCATGTGAATTTATGTTGAAACAAAATTCAGCATATAGCAAAATTTTAAACCCTCTATGTTTTGTTACCATGGTATCTGAAACTGTTACAACTGATTCATATAAGGAAATAATAGAATCCTAATTTCTGAAAGCTCTAGATAATGACAGGTGTGACTCCCAGTTTTTATTTACAGTTCTAGAAATATTCTTGTGTTAAATCTTCTGCTAGAAATAAAA
The DNA here is from genome assembly GCA_004027735.1 of Carollia perspicillata. Classification (NCBI taxonomy): domain Eukaryota; kingdom Metazoa; phylum Chordata; class Mammalia; order Chiroptera; family Phyllostomidae; genus Carollia; species Carollia perspicillata. The sequence goes on from PVKM010000198.1 coordinate 79,725, forward strand.
ATTTTAGCAATCTGAGACCATATCATTTTGAAGTGATTTTACCAGTGATAAGTTTAAAATAAATATTAATTTACTAAATGAGGGATCCTTAGTTTGCTATATATCTTAGAAATAAATTATTTTGTTAAAAAAATTTCATGGTACTACTCTTACTATAGTAGTGTTAAAAGTACAAAACCACATAAAGTATAGTATAAAAACTTTGGGGACCTAAACTTAGAGGCTATATAAAAATGTTATCATTGCCTCCTTGTTCCACAAAAAGAACAAAGATTTAAAAAAATTTTTTTGTTAAAACTATCTTTGGAGAGGGGAATATACTAAAAACTTCTTACTTATATAAAATATATATGTTGTAATCAATGTAACTTTTATTTAGCACGAGAAAGGACAAGGTGTAATAGAAGAGAATGAAGTTTATAGTAATACTCTGGCTGGGGTCTGGGTAACAACTGGCAGCACTCCAGTATTGAGAAGAAACAGGATACACAGTGGCAAGCAGGTAAGATTTTCTTGGACTCTTGTATGAGAATAATTGTTTTGTAAACACTTTTGGGTGGGGGGAGTCATTTTTTTTTAAAAAACCTTCTTTTAAATTTTAGGTTGGTGTTTATTTTTATGACAATGGACATGGAGTGCTAGAAGACAATGATATCTATAATCATATGTATTCAGGGGTTCAGATAAGGTAAATGTTTTCACATTTGGCTTTCTTTTGGGAGGGATAAGGGAATATATGGGGTATGTAGGAGAAATTCTCATCATTCAGTGTTTAATCTTTTTTTGTATATATATTCACACTCTTTTATACTCTTGGTCTATATTGTCAAGCTGTAATTTTTTGGACTAGCTGAGGATAGCATTGAATGTATTCTCAACCATACTGGGATAGTGGAAAGCTATATAAAAATATTTATGAGCTATGCCTGGCATATTGTAGGCACCCATAAAAGGGAGCTCATGTTTTTATGCTATTTCTGTAAAATTCTTCATTTTACATGAAACAAGTATAGAACAGTAATTTAATCTTACCCCCTCCATTTAGTTTACATGTTAAGAAACTCAGTAGTAATAACATAAAATATAATCGTTCTGTGGGAAATAAAGTAAGCTATATTAAACCAGTTTGTTTGACTGGTTTAATATAAAGCATTTTGAAGGACTCCATTCTATTCTTGTTAATGATGATTAATGTGGATTTTTCCACTGTTACGTAATCTAACGCGGGATGTGGAAGTGGAAGCAATTAAAATGGCATTGTTTTCTATTCTATCCGTAGGACTGGAAGCAACCCCAAAATTAGGCGCAACAAAATCTGGGGAGGACAGAATGGTGGAATCCTAGTTTATAATTCTGGTATGTGTAATTCTGGTATAATATTTCATCTTTTTATCAGTGCTGATTATCTTTAGTAACATACTTTCTAAATAACATAACCTGAATTTTTACATTTATAGGTCTAGGCTGTATAGAAGACAATGAAATATTTGACAATGCAATGGCTGGAGTCTGGATTAAGACAGACAGTAACCCTACACTAAGAAGAAATAAAATCCATGATGGAAGAGATGGTGGCATCTGTATATTTAATGGGGGTCGAGGTATTGTTGTTAATTTTGCACTAGTCAAAACCCCAATTTTCCATTATTCTTCTTCCATATCTTTAACAATCAATGACATTGCCAATTAACATGTTATAACTGAGTAAATCTCAATTTTTTTTTCTTATCAAGTCTTTGAGATGGTTTAGAAGATGAGTGCCCGAAGTTAAAGTAGACAAATGTTCGCTGAATTTTTCCTTTCCTTCTGTAGTCACCTTGATTGTGCCTGTTGTTAGTAAGGCTTTTTTAAGGGAGCAGAGTTTGTTTAGCCTCTCTGGACTTTTCATTATTCAGCAGAGTGATATAATAAACTTCAAAGTCAAGTTATAGAACTAGGTGTGAGAAATTGGTCTGTAAATATATTAAAATGTCTGTAATGGATAAATTGCTTTGAACCTGTTTAGAACTATGTTTGTTGGAGAATGGAATTGATGAAGGTAAGGTGTGCTGGGTTTGGTATCCATAAAGGTCAACACACTTTGTAATGAGGCAAAAGTTGCACAGGCCCTGCCCTTTGCAAATTCATGTTCATAGAGACTTGGAATGACTAGTGCAGATTATCACCATTCCTGAAATGTCAGTAACCCAACATTGTGGGTTACTGACCTATGGAAGGAAAGCTAGTTATTACTCTAACATACCAAGATTTAATCAACAAAATATACTACTGCAACCAAGCAGTCATGATTCTATTAATGGCAGACTCTCCTGTAGTTTATATAATAATCTAGTAATTCAATGAACGTATCTCCGATAGTAATCTTTACAAGCTATAAAGAGGAAACACAATACAAAATGGCGGTTTTATTTGTAAGGTATTGAGAAAAGATTCATCAAGTAAAGTTATTCTTAAGTTATGTCTTTAAAAAAATGAGTATTCACCAGAAAATGGGAGTGGGGAACATGTGGGAAGCAGGCCATTCTAGGTATAGAAAGCATAATTCTTTCACTCTTTCATTTGTTATTACTAATCGAACACCTCTGTACCAACCACCGTGATACAGGTGCTAAAGATATAATTGTGAATAAAACAGTACTGCATCCAGAAGCTTTAGTCAGTGGAATGGCACATTATAAGCAAGTCTAAATGAGACAAAGTGGTTTAGTAAGGCAAGAGGTACTGGAAACTCAGGTTGGAGAAGGAGCAGGGCCCAAATCATAAGAGGCTTTCTGTGTGCAGTATATGGAGTTTGGACTAGACCTTTGCAAAAGTGCATGAGTTAGGTTAGTGGTCAGTACTATGAAATACCAGATGGGTCAAATACCTACAAAAATAAAAACACGTTTCACATCTTCACAGAGCAGAGAAACACTAGTTCACAACTAATTAATTCATTGTACATGAGTAAGTTTTGTAGTATTAATATTGGCTAATACTTATTCACTGCTGTATACTTTTACATGTTGACTTAATTCTCACAGTAACTGTATGTGGTAGGTGATGATATGCCAATGACAAGGTAAGTTATTTGCCCGCTCAGTGCTAGTAAGATTCAGTATTGGAAGGCCCAAAGTCTGATTCCTTGGCTGACTTTCAGTAGTTGTTAAACTGCCAGAAGAAAGAATAATACATTTGATGGAAGGAAACTAAAAACTTCCCAGAGGAAATGACGTGAGGAAGAAAAAGAGTACAGGACATTCCAGGAAGAGGAAATAATATAAACCAAACACATTAAGGATAAAAATATTCAGAGCATAGGTAAAATGGAGTGAGACAAAGTAGCGGGTTGGGAAATATTTTGAAAGGCTTTAAATGGCAAGGTAATTTAAAACGTTATTATGAAAGTTTCTTTAGCAGAGAAGGGACATGGTAAAAGTTGAGACTGCAGTAAAGGAAATTGATCAAGGAATCATTATAGTAATAATGGCCACACATAATTAGGACTTCAACTAAATCTTGAGGGTAGGGTACAAAGGTTCTAAAAGTTTCAAAGGAATTAATTCAGCAGTGTTCAGTGGGAATCAACTACATGCCAGGCACAGGGGACACAATGGTGGATAAACTAGATATGGTCCCTGTAACCATGAAACTTCAGCTTATTGGCTAGAATGGTCACCTGCAATTTTTGACTACCCCCCTACTTTAAATACCTGAATTGCTAATGAACTTGCTTTTCAGCTGAAAAATTCCTTGAATTTCACAGTGCAGTTGAATAAGAAATTAAAAACCTTCAGTACCACCCAAAATTGTTTTATGTGTTAGCCTTAATCTAAGGAAATACTTTATTATAGGTCTCCTTGAAGAAAATGATATTTTCAGGAATGCTCAAGCAGGTGTTCTCATCAGCACTAATAGTCATCCAGTCTTAAGGAAAAACAGAATATTTGATGGATTTGCTGCAGGTTTGTATTTCCTTTCGTTACTTGTAGGTTGTTTTTTCTGTGCATTAAAGTGGTTGAGTTTTAGTATATTGTTTTGCTTATAACTAAAGGTGTGCCAAGTGTGCTGCAAAAGTGGCTGAATGCCTATTAACAGTTATGAGAGTACCTAATGCAAGTTCTGCATTCTTCTACTTATGAAACATTAATTGGGATAGAATAAATGCAGGCTTTGTATTGCTACCATTAGGAATACAGATAAATTCAAGCCTCTGGCCTCACACACACATTTCTAAAAATCTTGGTAAGTGAAAGTGAAATCCAAGTATTATGCATATATATTTCACCTTTTTGCTAATGAAGACAATTACTTTTAATATTCCAAATAATCATCTAGCTCCTTTTCAGTATATAAACCAGCAGTTATCTAAACATGTTTCTAGGCACTATCCTCTTCTTTGCAAAGAAATTTTATAAAAGTAGTAAACTATGAACCATCTTGTATCATGCCAGTATAGTGGATTAACAGTGGAAAGTGAATGTTATTGTCAGTCATTCAAGTAAACATTTGTACTTTATTCCCTAGTTAATATACATTTGATATAAAAACTAGTTTACTATATTTCAGGTTTCATTTAAACTATATAAAGTGATACATCTGCTGCTTAAATTTTACTTCAGGTATTGAAATTACAAATCATGCGACTGCAACACTAGAAGGCAATCAGATTTTTAACAACCGGTTTGGAGGCTTATTTTTGGCATCTGGTGTTAATGTGACAATGAAAGGTATGTTGGCAATCTACATTCTGCCTATAAATATGTGAAATATGCTATGAAAAGATAATAATCAAAAGCCACTGCTCTTTAGGTAACTTGATTTCTTCTGTCATTCTACAAAGCTAAACAAGAACTCGAGAATTATTTTCAAAAGCTTTATTTTGACTTCAGTTCTAGTTGGGTTTTCCTTTGGTGAAAGGTACTCCATTTCTGTTCTTAGCTCATTTTTCATTGGTTAGCCTGACTTTTGTTAGAATAACCCTATAATCTATTATTTTTATCTTATGTCTTTCACCTCTAGAATTTTACTTTTTTTTTAATTGCAGATAACAAAATAATGAACAATCAAGATGCCATAGAAAAGGCTGTTAGTAGAGGTCAATGTTTATATAAAATATCAAGCTATACCAGCTATCCCATGCATGATTTCTACAGGTATATTTCTAAATTATTTGTCTGGGAAAAGGGGGAGATGTTTGTTATTTTTTCCCTATACTGGCAAAAGCTAGTGTTTTTAGATACCCCACCTACCCCCTGCATGTGTAAGCCAAGGCGGAGTAAATTGGGTATTTGCCAGTGGGAAGACAAGTTTATAATTTGTCCACATAGAATTCTATTCTACTGGAGGATCCTGTGTTTGAGACCATAAATATGGGGGAAAGTACAAGACACTGATGTGTTCCCATACACCCCAGTTACTAAGTTTTGGCTCTCCTCTCCCCATAATTGTTTTAGTAGTGCTTGATAGTAAAACATATTTTGAATAACATGTTCAAGGGAAAATAATCAAAACTTTTGCTTTTTAGATGTCACACTTGTAACACCACAGATCGAAATGCCATATGTGTGAACTGCATTAAGAAGTGCCATCAGGGACATGATGTAGAATTTATTAGACATGATAGGTACGTAGCATATTTGCCTGCTCAATTACCCAATTACTCCCCCCACCCCGCAAAAAGAACCACTTCTTGCCTGCTCTGTTGCCCAATTATTCCTCCCCTTCCTAATTTTTGGGTTTTCATTTTGCTTTAGGTTTTTCTGTGACTGTGGTGCTGGAACACTGTCTAATCCTTGTACATTAGCTGGTGAGCCTACACATGATACAGATACACTATATGACTCTGCTCCACCTATAGAATCTAATACATTGCAGCACAACTGAATTCCTTAACTAAAGAAAAAGTTCTGCCATTCTAACATAACTTAAAACATTTTTGGAAGAAGATTTAAAATATTTGCCCATGCTACAGGAAGAGACTGTATTAAAAATGGATACACGAGGTCAGTTGACACTATGAAGCTGAAGCTACCAAAAAGAAAGTGGCAATATATTGACTCAGGATCTCAAAGCTGGGTGTTTTAGCATTACTGTGTAAAGACTTGAAGGGACAGAAGTGAAGAAAAAATAAGCTGCAATTTTGTACAGATACCAACTTCTGAAAAAAAGCTGGTGTTTTTACAGCTAGCATTGAATGCAGTCCAATTTGCAGTAGAACTCTCTTCAATAGACAACAAGCAGCTTTGTTGCTGCCTTTATGGACATGGGTACCAATTGCTTTTTGTAATATGGTAAAAATGTGAGCTAGCACTTCTGCATTTCTTTTGATTTTTTTAACATGTATTCAGACTGAGAAATATGATTTTAATGCTTTAATCTCATGTAGTTTGTTTTTTTTTATTTCAAGCAGAATCTTACTGTACTTGAACGTGCCCTGTTTTGTTAGCACACCTAGACTCGCTGTAATGTACTCATGTCCCAGGATGTACGTTCTTTCTATGAAAGAGAAAACACTAACCTTAAATTATATCCAGCAATGTTTCTGGTATCCTTTAAGAAAAGTTAAGACTATTATTTCCTTCCCTTCCCTGTGCAGCATTCAGAATCACCCCTAGAAAAGTGAGTGTTTTAATGAGACTTCCTAGGAAGGGATGCACTGTAAAACAAAAGTATTCTTGTAACTCAGTTTTGTGAAAGGTAAAAACTACTATGTTTTAAAGTACACTTTAGAAAGTCTCTTCAAAACAGTCCTGTATTTGAACTCTGTTCATAAGTTTTTTTTTGAACAGTTTAGACAAACTGCTGGAAATTAAAACAATTTCCTGCATTAAGCTGAGACAAGTATATATACAGCCCTATACAGTTTCATAGCTTCCCTCCCCCATTTATGTGTATTGGTGACAGTGGGTATAAAACAGCCTGAAAGTGTATGCATGTACCATAACATCTAGACTTAATATATTGTGAAGTATTCAATAACCATTATGTAGAAGGTAGGTAAGAATTAAAAGGGTTTAATTTCCTAGAAAGAAATGGAAAAATGGTCATTTTTAAAAAATAAAGTTTATTAGATCATAATGTTGTCTGAATTTACCACCTTCGTCAAAAAAATGAACTCAAGGCTTCCGACGTAGTCTATAGTTGCTCAATCTTAGTCAACAACTTATGGACAGCTTCAGCATCTACAGTCGACCTTTCACTAGCCAGGCAAACTTCCCTTAAAAATTAAAAAAAAAAAGTTTTAGTTCACATTTTTCAAAGTGAATCATCTGTCTCTCTCTTTACTGTTTTAAATAAGGTCAGCTGCATGACAAAATTATAGCCAATTATAATTACCGAAATAATCGCAGTGAATTAGTTATCTTCTCAAATTCTCTTGCTTTTCTATGTCCCTTTTGAATAACCTCCTCTGGAAGATTAGCAAGCCTTGCTGCATTAAAGCCATAGCTTTTAGGACACGCTCCCTTAATGAATTTATAAAGGAAGGTAATAGTCTCTTGACTGGGATCTTCACATTCATTTTCTACCATGCATGCCTAAAAATGAGAAATACTAGTTATACCCACGTGCTAACAAAGTACCCACCTTATCTTAAAAACCTAACCAACTTCTGAATAAGCAGTCTGCACATACCATGTGTCCCAGGCGCACTGCAAAATTTTGAGAGTAATCTTCAACTAACGAATGGTAGTGGGTAGAAAACAATGTACGACACTTGATATTCTCGGCAAGTTCTTTAACAACTGCACTTGCTATTGCTGTCCCATCAAATGTTGCAGTACCTCTTCCTGTGAAATTGTAAAACATGCATAAATTAGTATCTCCCTAAAGAGGATGCAGCCCACTCAAAAAACAGGGTACAACAACATCAGTACAAGTATTCTGGCCCTGGCCAGTGTGGCCCAGTTGGTTGGAGCACTGTCCCACAAACCAAAAGGTTGTGGGTTCAATTCCTGGCCAGGGCACATACCTTTATTTATTAGCTTGTGGGTTCAGTCCCTGGAGTCCCCGGTTGGTATATAACAGATCTAATGTTTCCTGTCCTTTTCCTTTCCCTCCTTTTCCCCCCTTCTCTTAAAATCAGTGGGTGTGTCCTCAGGATAAAAATTAGGCCATTTAGTCAGATAGGTCTGCTTAGTCCTTGGAGTGGGGGTACATTTCTTTTTTAAGACTACTGTCAAGTACCCCTAATCTTCAGAACTTCCTATTCTCCCTAGGTATACTCATTATCCCCATATTATAGCAACCAAATTTGAATAGGATTAAGAAATTTAGTAATCAAAAACTTTTCACATTATCTCCAACTGTGGGTCTACGGCACAGAGTCCATTCATATTCTTTTTTTAATAATTTGTTTTAAAGATAGCCTTCAAATGGAAATTTTACTGTCTTACCTAATTCATCCACAAGCACCAGAGAATGTGCTGTTGCATGTGTAAGTATACTGGCAGTTTCACTCAATTCAACAAAAAATGTACTTTCGCCTTAAAAAAAAAAAACACACACAAATGGGCGATCATTTAAAGAATCCTATTGCAACAGTAAGTTCATCTTATAGGTTCCTATTATTTGCATTTATCATGAGCTGCCCAGTTGTACAAGATTATTTACAGTATTTTCAAATGCCTGAGAGCATTTTGCTTCACATAACATCGAAAAAGAAAAATCAAATAATAAAGCCTAATGCAGAAGAAAAAAAAGCTCACCTGACATTATTCTGTCTGAGGCGCCAAGTCTAGTAAATACTCTATCAATTGGTGTGAGCCTGCACACTTCCGCAGGTACATAACAACCCATCTGGGCCAATACAGCTAATAGACCAGCCTGTGTGAATATGGGAGAAAAAAGTCTTTTATGACTGGTGTTGAAGAATATCATATATATATATACATACACAAAAGACACAATAACCTAACCTCAACAATCTTTCTTAAGAACTATTATACAGGTAGATCAGACACTGAAAAAAAAACTTCACAATCCTAAGTAGGAAAAGTGAGGCTGAGAAGGCAATGGCTTAGGCCCTAAACTTGTTTTAAAATCTCAGCTTGTATACTAACCCACTACACTACTGATTCTCAACTCTGGCTATACAGTAAAATCATTTGAGGTGGCTAGAACCAATTCCAGTCTAAATGGATTCATTTCATTTCAGAGAACGACATTCTTCCTATACATTTTTGTCAAGCTCTATAGGTGATTTTATTTGTTATTAAAAACAAAAGTTGCTGGCTTTAACAACACAAGATATTAACAACATTGGAACAATACAGAGAAACTTAGCATGGCCCTTGCACAGGGATGGCATGCAAATTAATAAAGCGTTCCATATTTTTGAGAACTACGATACTGCATTATGCTGCCTCCCTCTAGTTAACAAATCTGGTGAACTTAACTATAATGTAGTACAGAAGTGTGGGAGAGTCACCCAATATTTCTGTCAAGGGCTCAATATCTTTCTCACATGATTTGGCATTTTTTTCTTACAACCCATTAAAAATGTAAAACTCACGTAGACCAATCTCTAGTAAAAAGAGAAGATACATTTATTGTCTTCCCTAAAAGCAGTTGCCAACAGTTACTAGAGGTCCTGAATTTTGCTTTTCTAGATGAATAACTCTGCCATGGCTCTTTTGTAAGAGTTCCTACAATGAGTCCTACAAAAGACAACAGGCAACATCTGCATTATTTGTTATGAATATATCTACCTTCAGAGGGAATGAAGTCAAAAAGCTTATAAAGAAATCATGAACCCTGGCAGGTGTGGCTCAGTGGATTGCATGGCAGCCTGCAAACCAAAAGGCCACCGGTTGATTCCCAGCCAGGGCACATGCCTGGGTTGCAGGCCAGGTCCCCAGTAGGGGTCGTATGAGAGGCAACCACACATGGATGTTTCTCTATCTCTCTTCCTTCCCCTCTCTAGAAATAAGTAAAATCCTAAAAAAGATAGTAAATCATGACCTGAAACCGCCCTTGCCTTTTTAACATATTCCTCCCTTAACACCAGATACTCGACTGATTAGAAAAATACAATTATTAATTTTATAAACAAAGAATTCCAATTCCCTTTCATTCCTTAAGTCACTGACTGAATTCTACATAATTTATGTACTGTTTGGAAAAGGATGGTCTAAATGCATAAAACATTCACTCTCAAACTGTTACAAATGACTTTCCATAACAAAACCTTAATAGTTTACCTGTCTCATAAGTGTAGACTTGCCCCCCATGTTAGGTCCAGTAACAAGCACACAATAAGCTTTGCCATTTTCCTCCTCACAGCCTATTACAATGTCATTGGGAATAAACTCTGCTCCAAAAAAAGTCTTTGTGATGCAGGGATGGCGTGATCCTTTAAGGTCTAAGACAGGAGCATCTCCTTTTGGTAACAGAATTACTGGGCGACACATAGGACCATCACCCCCTCGACTGTAGTTAGCCAAGCACAATAAAACATCTGTTAAAGAGAGGAAAAGTGAGGTTTCATCATTTTTAAAGTTTCTTGACAATCTCAAAGACCCAACTTCTACAAAATCTTTTTCAAAAATGCTTTCTCAGTGGAGGTTGTGTGTTCTAATGCCTTTTTTGACAGATACAGTAGACATTTTAATTAGTGGTATTATCATTAACCGCACAACACAGTGCTTTCATTAACTGTAAATGAGTCACATTAGCCTAAGTGTTATATGTGGTTTCATTATAGAACATAATTCTGAAGCTAACACTTCCTGGAAGAAGCACAACATTCTGACAGTAGATACAAATCTTAGGAATCAATTCACCAATTTTGAACACTGCTGAGGAAGGATTTTAATATACCCGCCAAATTGTTTGCTAGGCTGGCCTAAGCAAAAAAATGTGGCACTCACAATACATAAAGATGCTTTTCTGGACAGCTGAGGTTCAGACCAAAATTATGGTACAAATTTGGATAGCATAATTTGGGTTACAAATATTGGGTGAACTGTGATAGCTATATTTTAATGAAAACAAAAAAAAAAACCCCACAAAACCCTAAGCTGTGTAACAGTAAAGGCTTCAAAAAGGTAGCCTTGAAATACAAAGAAAAATTAATGAAGCTGAAAAAGGTTATAAATTATAAATACATATATTAGGACTCTTAGAAATCAATTACAGGGATTAAAGTGATAATTTGGGCTACGAGAGAAAGGGAAAATTTAAAATCTCTTGAAACAGGCATGTAAAGATTCACTAAAATATAAAAAGCAGATTATGCAAAAACCTCAAGGGATGGGTCAAGGGATAGTTTTAAATTCCTGTTAACAAAAAATGGGAGGTCAAAAGCAGTATTCTTCAAATACTAAAAATTCATTTGGAAATTGTCTCATTTAAAGTATTTATTTTTATTAATTTTTTATTCAATTATTTAAGACTGAAGGAAGGCCAGAAGGCTACTTACTAATGAAGTTTCCAGTGAATGACTTACATGACTATGGGCAATCTAGTCATTTTATTTTGCCTCATGAGGAGGCAAGTATACTTCATACTTGTCAAAATGCACATAACTTTGTTACTTGTGTTAAGGGATATGCACCAATGGATTTACATCTTAATACACAACTGGGACACAGGACATTACTAACCAAAGCCTTAGGAACAAGCTTGTTGAAAATCTTACCCAACACCGCAATGCACTCTACAGCAGCCTGCCAGTTCTTGTAATTTTTATCAAAGTTATAGAATAGTCGCCGCATGCAATCCTTCAGGGATACATCTCTCCGTTCTTCAGCATTTATCAGATTAGCCAGCTTCTTCTCAATAGTTTTGGTCCAGTATCGTTTACAGCCCTTCTTGGTGGATTTCAATTCATATTCTTCTGGCAAATTATGGGTGATGAAATTCTCTGGAATTTCCAACTGGTAACGGTTCCTGCCAATTCCCCAGTAGACTATGGTCCTACAGCCAATTCGACTGCGCTGTTTCTCCAAGTATTCCAAGAGGCTCTGCTCATTTTCTTTTATGTCAGCAAGAGCCTGGTCATAATCAGAGTCAAATCCTGCTTTGGGAGTAATCAGTCCAGTCTTTCGAGCCTTTTCATGGTCAAAGGCTGTATCCCATCGGTTCAGTTCTACAGTTAAATCTGGAAAACGGCCTTCAGGATTTTTCGTCTGCAGAGTAATGACCTGCTTAAGGATTTTAGACTTAAAGTCATCAATGACTTCTTCCATAATCCCTATGATTTTACACATTACTTTGAATCCTTCCAGAGCAGAAAGAAAATCAATGATCTTTTTTTTGCTGTATGTAGTTTCTTCATACATTATAGCCCTGCTATCTGGATGGTTCTGGCTCTTCAAGGGAGAGCCAACATTATGAATTTTACTCAGTAGTCTCTCAAGGTCTGGAAGCTTCTTTAGAAGGTCTGCAAGCTCAGGGATTCTGTCAGGCACAACCATTAGATCTTCAATAGCATCCAGGCGATCATTGATAGCAAAAGGGTTACACAGTGGGGCACACAGCCATTGCTTTAGGAGCCGCTTACCAAAAGGAGTATGGCAGGTATCAATTTTCTCTAGGAGAGTACCTTCGGTAGAACCGTTTGTTCCGTTCAGAAAAATCTCCAAGTTGTTTAATGTCACAGAATCTAGCACCATTCGTTGACTGGCTTTAGAAAAAACAGCACCGGGTCTTGTAGTATTGACCATGTCTGAATCCAAGGGAATATATTCTTCAAAATTAGCCATTGATAAAAGCTCCTGATCGATAAGGCATTTTTTGAGGTAGAAGACACAACCACCGAGAGCAGAGAGGGCCAATTCACTCTTCTCTCCTGGTGTCAACCCAATAGAATCGGACTCTGAAGTCATACTCTTAAGCACCTGGGGTAACATCACCCCACTGTCCTCATTTAACTTTTCTGCAAAATATCCTTCTTCAAGGAGAGTTCTCAAAGTCTTGGCTGCATCCCAAAACTGGGAGCCTGGTATCAGAGCTTCCTGAAGAGAAGAGGATAATGAACCCTTCAAAATCATCTTAGTTTCTGTTGAGAGATTTCCTTTCTCAAACAAGACTTGTACTGGAGGGTAATGTGCCACTAGAGTCCTAAACCTGGAACAATGGCGATCATCTGAAAACTGACCTATGAAAAACTTTCCCAGCGAGGCATCAACAAAGCACACACCATACACTCGAGTGTGGCCAGAATTATCATCCTCTTTTTCTTTGAGGCTGAGAAGATACTTGCTGTAGTTCTCAGAGGGGTCACCTTCCAGCACACTGTATGTCTGTGTACCCTTAGTAATGACCCTACAAATCTCCCTCCTCACCACTTTATCATGCTTACATATATGCGCCATCTTTCGGCATCTTGCCTCCATCATTTCCGGGGTCTCAGTTTGTTCCACTCGTGCTACTTTGTAGCCCTTCTGGACCAGAGAATCTGAGTATCGGCCAAATGCAATTTCAGGGAAACCAGAATGGGCCCAGTTGCCTTTCATGAATACCAGCCCTAATTCATTTACTCCAACAAGAGCATCCATGTGGTACAGCTCATAAAACTTCCCCACCTTATAAAATATGACAAGATCAAAGTTCTGAGACTTAATCTGCCACCACTTCCTCATCCCAGGAGTACAGGAATTAAGGAAATCCTCAGGCACAAAGAGTGTAGATGCATCAAAATCGGGATGATCGGGTCGCCTCCTGTGCACATCTCTTCTCTTTTCCTCCTTAAGCCATTCTAAAGTTTCGTGGTACCAGACAGTGGGGCGATTACTATCATCGCATCCTCCGCTGATGTGGGCTTGGGATTCAGAATTTTGAGGGGCAGAGAAAGCGCACAAAGCACTCTTGGTTTCCGATGAAATGCCGGTTGCTCGTTTGGTGACTGGGGGTGTTTCCCTCCTTGAACTTTTCCTTTTGAGAGAACCATTTCCTGTCACCATTCTCTTCCGCTTCGGAGCAACTTTGACAGAGCTGTGTAGGCTTTCGCTGTCACTATCCCCCAGTCCACTGCTCATTTCATCACTGCTTCCTTCTTCCTTAGTATCTGGCTTGAATTCCACATCAGAGCCACCAATGTCACTCTCAGAGTCTGATATGACTCTTCGTTTTTTAATTTGGCGGCTACTTCGCCTAGATCCTTGCACCTTAGGTGGTACTTCCTCTTCACTCTCAATTTCATTGTCTTCTTCACTCTTATCTGATGCATAAGTTGCACCTACCTGTCAGGCAAGGAAAGAGCATTTAAAAACAAAGCAAAATTTGGATAATTACAGTATTGCTCTGGAATACCTCTCAGTATGCTGAGACTTCCTATACCAAAATAAAAACCAACCTTCAAAAGTGAGAAATAATTTTCTTTCTCAAGGCATATCAATTTCAGTTTCACCTAATGTTTAAACAAGTACACATTAAAGATTAGTAATTCTGTCCTGACAGTTCAATCCTATCCAATAGAGATGAAGCATTACCACATACCACAAATACCCATAGGTGATGTAATCATTATTATAGCTGTACAAATAAAACCTTTAAATCTCCCTCTGTTATCTTCCAGGGTTACCTCTTCTACAGAAAACGTATTTATGAAGTTTACCATTTTATATATTCTTTAATAAAGCTGTAAGTTTATCTTTACCAGTTCTAGTCCTTGATCTTTCACAAATCAACTGTATCTTGGACAAGGCACATCTACTTATCATGGACCTCTCTCACAAGTGAAGGCTAAAAAATCCCTGTGGTTACCATCAGTTCTAAGCCTGATTAATGAATGTCATGACCCCCTTGGTCACCACCTCACAATTAAAACTTTCATTTCTCTTAAAATACCCATTATATTAACTCACTTTTCCCCTCATCTATAAGACAGCAAAATAAAACATAAACCAAGCTTATATATGAATCTCTGTTAAGCACACATCTCATTAATTTCCTCTATTAGAAAATGTTTTAAATGGACAAATTATTTGTTCATTTCCTTAACAGGACTTAATTCACTCAAATAATGATCATTAACATTTGAAACCAAGGTTGTTTAAATCTTATAAAACTTAAAAAAAAAAAGCATGTGTGTATGAGTACCGAAGTATATACAGATATAAAACGAAGAGAGTATCACTTTAACATGCCCCCTCCCTTTCTTCCCATCACTTTCCTAGCTGAAATAACTTTGCAGTCTCACCTCCATTTCTTCCTCCTCTGGTTCTGAGGGTTCATCACACACTGCCAATTCAAGCCTCTTAATCTTGTCTTTATTCAAGGCTTCATCTGCACGTTGCATTGCTCTGAGTATTTCAGGCTTTGCGCTGTAAAAATGACCTCCTTTCTGGGCTTCCTTTGATTTTGAACCTAAATACACACTTATAATTAAGAACCGTTGGCTGGACAGTTGGTTCAACCTACAGCACTTGCCCAAATGAACAAGAATGACAACAATCAAGTATTAAATTCATATAGATAGATCAATAAAGCACACAAGGAAGGAATCTTCAGGGTAAAACAACCAGTGGAACTGAATTACTTTTTTTACTTCCTTGAACCTGTGTCACCCAGAACCACCATCTCTCTTCTAATGACCAGGGACTGTAGCCCTAAACAAACAGGTAAGGCATACCTCTTGGGGGTGAGCCGTGAGATGTCAAGGGGTTTGTTTTGAGATCCTTTTTTTAAAAAAGTTACTTCAGGACTACACTGTCAGTTAAACGAAGCTATGATGTTAGAAGTAAGTTTGTCCCCAAGACAGTAAGGTTATATTAAAAAATAACTCTAAGGGACCCTAACATTTTGAGAGGGTAGCTCTGCTTTAAAGTAAAACTCTTCCTTTATTTGTTTCACTTTAAAAAGCTGTAATAGCCCTGGCTGTGTGGCTCAAGGGATTGAGTGTCAGTCTGCAGACCAAACGGTTGCCACTTTAATTCCCAGCCAGGGTACATGCCTGGGTTGTGGGCCAGGTCCCCAGTTGGCATGCAAGAGGAAATCGATCATTGTTTCTCTCGCACATTGATGTTTCTCTCCCTCCTCTTCTCCCTCCTTTCCCCTCTCTAAAAATAAATAAAACATATTAAAAAGCTGTAATATTATATGACACTTCTATCCACTGAGCAAAAAAGTAGATGCAGAAGATCACTAGTCTAATGGTACAAAACTGTTTAGTTCTTTTCCAGGAGCTATAACTAGAAATGTCTGTTTTCTTCTGCCCAAATATAACTGTAACTGGAAACAAATCTGAATCTGCCTAAATTGAACCGATCCAAACTTCACATTATTTCCTTCTTCTGTACACTGGAACTAATAGGACATCCTAAGTTTCCAAGGATTTACCAAATTTTATGGACTGCCTAAAATAAGGCTGCCATTTCTCATTTCTCTAAAAAGCTGCAACAAAATAAAACCACCAAAATCATTCTCAACAGACTGTGATGCAATCCTCTACTAGACAATTCTAAGGACGGTCCCCCACACAAAAAGGACTTATTTTATCCATGCCTCTCTGATTTATTCACATGTATGTTTCCCAACAATTTGGAAATTTAAGGGACAAAGAGCTATGCACAGGAATGACTTTAGAAAATAATGACAATATACACAGAAGCTTTCTGATCTCTTTTAAAAGTCATTTTGCCAAAGCGGTGTTTAGAATCTCAAAATTACTCATGGAAAAGGACCTCATTCATCATCTAGTCCAACTCATTTCATGAGTAAACCACATCAGAAATAAATTACCTCGGTTGGCCAAAATTATACAGCAAACTAGGAGAAAGCAGAACCAAACTTCCCGATTATCTTCCCTTCTTGCATGTCAGGTTTCCGTGTAGACTTAATTTTTTTCAGTGAGCCCTCCCCTACCCCACCCTGCAGGATAAGCACTATGACCAAAAGGCATGAGTCCCAGATATTTCTGGGAAACTGACCCTTGTGCTGATTCCAAAACATTGAGTTCCATCATGTCCTAGAGTGGAACATCTGAGGATGATGGATAAGGACGTGGTCATGCTTGAGTGTGTATAGTCACTGTATTACGCAATCACTGTACATGCTCTATAGAATTCAAGAGATTAAACAGGGTGCACGCACCTAACCTAAGTGAAGCTACACATATTACTGTAGCCTGCGCTACAATAAATACAGCTGGACCTGGGAAGAAAAAGTTCCACAAGTCTGATATGAAAGTGAACTCGGATGTGCTTGTAGGTGAGGATTTAAGGCCATCTAAATATACATCTCTAACTGTCCTGGAGAATGCTGTTGATCTGTATGCTACATATCCTCATGGCATTACATTTCTTTTTCATCCTTTAAGATGGGCATATGGTTTAATTTATCCTTTTCCTGTCTGCATTTGATATTTTGGTCCAAGTCATAAGATCAAATTATGAAATCACTTTTCCTTTTAGGGCATAATATTGCTGAAAGTCACTCAAAGGACACAAAAATTCCATTCTACACAACAAACTAATTCAAGACCAGATGCATCTTACCCTTTTTCCATGCTAAAGCTTTTACCCCACCACTCCTGCAATCCGATGAAGTAAAATACACTTAATTTCACTGCATAGAAGACACTGACACTTGTGCACACGTGTGCAGGCGCTCTCATTCACATTCACACACACACACACACACACACACACACACACACACCCCACCCCCTCCAGGGAAGTGGCTCTTACCTGTATATGGCTTTAATAGCCTTCTGCTAACCCAGCCCCTTGTTGGGCTATCATCAAAAAATTGTACATGAACCCGGGCAGACTTCCCTTTCTCACGGATGAAGGTTCCATCAAAAGGGTGGTTGTAAACCAGGCAAGGCCACCAGGGGTAGCCCTCCATCTTGGCCCAAACCAAATCACCTGGTGAGAAGTCACAAGAACTGTTGCCAAAAGGAAACACAACTTGGTTAATATTCAGTTAAGCTGCATTAAAGGTAATTACCTGTGAATAAGCAATTCTAACAATGTATTGTTAAGATACAACGTAAATTCTGGAGTTAATGATTTTTTAAAATCAGATTTTCAAGTTATTTTTTAAACATAAGCAGGTATCACAACATAAACTAACACAAATATAATGAATTTTAGTACTAAGGTGAGAAAGTTCCTCAGAATCTTTCAAAGCTTAAAAACTATGGCAAAATTCTGGTAGAATACTGACTGCAGGATAAAGGTACTGACTTGCGCACTGCTCTCCAAGTTACAAATCATACCTGTACTCCAACACAGTATGTATCGGGAAGTGGCTCTAACCACAGTACTTATAAGTGAAAGAGCAAATATATCAACTATGTAATTTGCTAGTTATATTAAATATTACCTCATTAGACTTTGCTTGCGCTCTCCAGTTAAGCTCCTCTACATTCCAAACACTACCAAAGCTACCTAGCCCACTACTACTCACCGGCTCCTAAAAATCTGGTTTCATGAAAAACCTCACTGTCAACAAGTAAGTGCCCCCCGCAAAATAGCAAGTAGGAGTGCGTATGCCTACAGAATCAAAACAGATTCAATCTTCACAAAAAACTGGTTTAGCCCTGAAGACTCCCTGAGAAAGGGAGAGGAAAAGGGGGGAGGGGAAGGAAAGGGGTAGAAGAATCTAGCTAACAGACTACGGAGGAGTCCACACAACGCTGATAAACCCTGCTCGGGTACCATATACCAAGATTTTCTAAGCCTGCTTAAGAGGTTTTTTGACTGAATAACTACCAAAATAAGTACACTACAAACAGTAACATTTTAGACATTTTAGAAAAGTGACCATCACTAGTCAAATGAGGCCATTTTATTCAGACCTAATCATGAAATTAAAGCATTCCTTTCTCCAAAATATGTGAGGTAGAAACCCCTAGCCTAGGCAATTATAAAAGAAACAAGAACCAGAGCATGACTTTGGCTGATGCTTGTCTCAAGGGCCTTTATAGTAAATACAGTATTTCTCAACTTACAGAAATCTACAGTAACCTTTACAAATTTGTAAACATTGCAGTCAGGCTCACCACGTACATCATCTTCAAACAGAACACTCTGTCTGCACAATTCAAACTTACTACAGCTTCTTCCTCACTAACAGACCCATTAATTAACATGAGACACAGACCCTTATTGCTCTGCATCACAGTACAAAATGGTTTGTTTACAAGCCTCCCTATTGTCAAGCAGGCTTTCCCTCAAACTCGGGCACTAGCCACATAACCACAAAGTCTATCACACTGGTCTCAGAAAACCACAAGCTTTGTCTGTACTTAAGTAGCTGAGAGTACCCCTAAAGCTGTCCCTTTTTTACTTCTGCTGGTAAAGGAGGGAAATAACTTTTATTTACATAAACACACTGTATGTATGCTCAGTCTAAACTTTTGGAAGTTGCCTAAACAGAGCAAATACATGTAACATCAAGGAAGCATTCTTCTGACTACGTAGTCTTGAGACATCAGGCTTCAAACTGTGCGTTTGCCAAGGCAGATCTTTGTGAACGGGGATCCATCTGTCAAGCCTGGCTGCCCTTCTTGAAGACAGTTAAATACCTTGAGATGGAGACTCAAGTAAGGTTTTGGTGTGTTCACAGTGCAGCTCTAACACCATCACGGGCCAGTTTGGGACAGTTCCTCCCTCGTGTATTGAATTTATTAAATATCTCTAGAAAAGCCCTGATGCTAACCAGTACAGAGATTTACAAAGTAGTCTTGGTTTGTAAAACTGAAGAAAACTTTTCCTTGTCTGTGTAAGCTGAGTTATATAGATCAAAAGAACAAAAGAAGGGCTCAATTGACCACCAGCTGTTTCATTACATATATGTCTACAGAGGTTACAGATTCTCAAGAATGGAGTTACTACATCAGAGACGTTGATAAGAAGGCACATCTTGGTGCTATTATCTGATGTTCAAGGGAGCAAGATGCCCCAAACCCAGTGAAGTTCTATTTTGGCTGAAAGGCAACCGAGTATTTGCAAGAATCTAAGGTGTATTAGGGGCTCCCAGGGAAATTAAATGAATAGATAAAAATTCTTGAGCAAAAAAGTGTGAGACAGCCACACATGCCTCCTGAACGTCCTCTCTCTGCTCAATTAACAGTGACTCGAGTTTCTGAGATCCACAAGACACATGGGGGAGATACTTTTTTGTTTTATATCTATAACTATACCATGTAATAAAAAATAGTACTGTTTTAACACAAGGAAGTTAATCAATCCTAGTTTTATCCCAGAGGAAAAAAGAGCTTTGTAAGACTGCTGTTACATTAAAACTTGTCATTTCTACAAATATAGTGCAAATTGTGAAACACTGTTCAAAGGTCTCACAAATGATTAAAAAACATCCCTTTCCAAACAACCAACTTTAAATTTTAATGTATTTAAATTTATCTGAAAGTCAAATGTGCATAGTCACTAGGGAAAAAAAATTTGTAAAAAGCTCATTACAATCATTAGTTTTAAAATAAATTAATCTGTAAAACTAAAATGTTATAAACTGAACTGTTTAAACAAAAATAGTTTTTCAACACCTCCTTACCCTAAATATAACCTTATACTTACGGAATTATCTCACATATAACCGAATTTCTCTGTTTTATGAATTGGCAGTATACTATAAAATGCTAAGACTAAACAATTTAGACATGGTTTTTCTCCAATGCTAAAAGGCTTTAAGAAAACATAACTAAAAATAACTGGTTTCAAGCCACAAAGGGAATTGAGCAGCTAAAAATTGTTAGCATTAAAATTTTTCTTCACTTAATGCTAACAAATTTTTTTCAATTTATTAATTTTTGTGTGCAAACTGTAATTCTCTTTTAATTATATTTTATTGATTATGCTATTACAGTTGCCCCATTTCCCCCTTTCATTCCCCTCTACCCTGCACACCCCTCCCACCCACACTCCCCCCTTTAGTTCATGTCCATGTGTCATAAGTTCTTTAGCTTCTACATTTCCCACACTACTCTTGCCCTCCCCGTCTATTTTCTCCACACCTTCTACACTACTTATTCTCTGTACCTTCTCCCCCAACTCCTCCTCCCACTCCCATTGCTAACCTTCCACGTGATCTCCATTTCTGTGGCTCTGCTCCTGTTCTACAAACTCTAATTCTTTAAAGGTAATTTTAAAATGTTATAAAATGTTTAAAAAAATGTTTTAAAAGTAGTTGTGCAGTTTCCAAAGGCCAAAATAAAAGGAATAAATATATCCATGCAAAAACTCCAATTTTTGTGCTTATTGTATTTTAAAATATGTAAATATAATGTAAGTGTGGAATGACAGTTGGAATGTGCTATAATAATCTGCTCTTTCATAGACTGGTCCATGTAAAAGCAAAACAATCTTATAAAATAACATGACATATACAACTGGCTCTACATCAAACTTTCTTTTAACAGTCATATTATCTTTACTATATTTTAGTAGTTGGCTATATCTCCTGACAATCTTAACATATTTCATATAACTCAGAATGTGTTAATATCAACAAGGAGCATCTAGCCCCATGTAAATGTAAATCCAATTTGAAAATATCTGGGCCTGCCCTAGCCTGTGTGGTTCAGTTGGTTGAGCATCCTCTGGCAAAGCCGAAGGTCGTCAGTTGGATTCTGGATCAGGAAGTCGGGGCACATGCCAGGGCTGAGGAATCAACCAGGATGCAACGCATTAGAGAGGCAACTTACTATGCCTTTTTCTCTGGCACGTCAATGTTTCCCTCTCTTTCTCCCTCCCTTCCCCTCTAAAAATAAAATCTCAAAATATGTATATACCTGGGCCAAAAAGTCACCTTACATTGGAGTATTATATTAATTACAATGTAAAATATAAAATACATCGGCTCTTCCTTAACGCCCAAGTTGAAATGCCAAAATAAATATTGGACTTGTATCGTGATTTCTTTCTTTCTTTCCTTTCCTTCCTTTATGACTTTACAACTGCTTTAAAACTTTAATATATCCTAAATGTCTGACATATTGGGATTTTAAAGACAGTGAATAAAAAATCTGACAGCTCAGAAAAACAAACGTAAATGTCTTCCTTTATACAACCAAAAATAAGAAGTGACTTAGTAAAGCTAAACATGCACTGAGCCTATTTTTATTCTCTTTAGTCTATAACCTTGGTGTCCATTACTTATTGTGCCCAAATTTATAATCAACATTTTTAGCTATCCGCTTTTTAAAAAATAATCACTAAATACCAAAAGCACTGGTACAATTTGCTTCTAAGCAATAAAAGATAAACTGGGTATGTCCAACAAAATCTCGTGTATGTAAACACTGAAGTCACCACAGATATGCAGACACTCTTCAGACCAAACTACCAGTGTTTGTGCTTACTTATACCTTTCAAGGTGGACCATTAGAGCAGACTTCCCCTACCCTCCACTAACTAAATGCAGCACTGACCAAAAAGAGGGAGAAGTAATCAGAGCAATTAACTCCAAGGCCCCCATCATATCTATCCATCTACCTGTACCTCTCTCTACCCACATACCCGGCTTTCGAAGCTTCAGCTTCAGTCCCTGAGTAGTGTTTCCCATCACTTACACACTAGGTCTACGGTGACTATTAAAATAATTATCCAAACTAGCCTCTACTACTGTATTTCCTAAACAGTATTAGCAACCAGGGTTCTTTGGAGAACAGCTTAAGTCCATGCCTTGAAGCTGGGAAAACTGAGAACTGTCATCAGAATAAAAGAATGTTTTCAAAAGTTCTAAGATAATAATATTAAAAAGTCCTAAAAGCCAGTTTAACTCCTGACCCAATTATAAGTTGAGCATCTTTTTAAAATACCTGTTTTAATTATATCAATTAAAACAAGTTAGGTCTGTGAAACTATGACTTCACAATCATAGGGTTTTAAAAGCTTGAATCCTTTTCTCTTACAATTACATATATTAGCATGATAGAACTGGGAACAAAATACTACTATAAATGTTTAACTATGAAAATTCTCAGGAAATGCACCTACAGCTAGGCAGATAGTTACCTTAAGACTCAAAACTTGTCAGTCTGACGTACCACTTCTAATCTATGAATGTCCTCATTACCCATAACCAGCAGTTATCAAAATGAGGTTATGAAAAAGGCACTGGCCATGATTTGTTTTTAAAAGCCAGACTTAAGTAGTCAGAAGTCTTGCTTACAGCTTTGTTGATTATGATCTTAATATAACGACAGAAAAAATAAATATTGAAAATCAGGCCCAGGGCACATTTACTCCAAACTGATGTCATCTTGACTCATTTCTCTGTCATCTCCCATAATCTAAATCTTCATCAATACCCGCCTACTCTTTCGGCCTCTTCTAAATCCTCTCTATCCTCACTGCCATCACCCCCATCCACTCTCCATTTCCACTGCAGGCTCCTGAGTAGTATCCCCCACAAAACACCTCAGTTCTAAAGCATCACTCTGCCCTGTGAATTTCTTAATAAAACCTACAGAAGCATTAGCCATAGGGAAAAAGACTGACAAGTTCAACATTACAATTAGTAACTTCATTTCAAAAGATCTCATAACCTGAACAAAAGGAAAACCCAGAATGGAGAAAGACTTTTTGCATCACACATGGACTGACAAAGAATTAGGAAAAAACAGGCAAAACACTTAACGCTTGAGCACAAGAGGAAATCTAATATTAAGATGCTCAATTTCTGAAAAATAAATTTGAAAAAAAAAATAAAATGGAGGGGAAAAAACAATGCTCAACGTCATTTTTAAAAAGACTTTATTTATTTTTAGAGAGAGGGGGAGGGAGGGAGAGATAGAGAGGCAGAGAAACATCTGTGTGTGAGAGCAGCACAGACTGTTTTTGCCTCTCACATGCCCCCAACTGGGGACCTGGCCAGCAACCCAGGCATGTACCCTGACTAATAATCAAGCCAGTAGTGACCTTTTGGTTCGAAGGCTGATGCTCAATCCACTGAACCACACCAGCCAGGGCCTCAGTGTCTTTTAAAGCTTTCATCTGACCTCAGAAGTCAAAATGTCTTTGTGGCCCCATCAGCCTGTTCACAACTGCATCCCTGCATACCTTCTTCATGGCTTCCACCTTCTCTCCTTCCTAGCCACAACTTACAGGACCTTCCTCTCCCTAAATCGACTTCCTAATATCTCCTCCCTCACCCTCACTGTAGCCTGGCTAACTCTTATACATCCTCTG
This sequence comes from Carollia perspicillata, assembly GCA_004027735.1. Classification (NCBI taxonomy): domain Eukaryota; kingdom Metazoa; phylum Chordata; class Mammalia; order Chiroptera; family Phyllostomidae; genus Carollia; species Carollia perspicillata. Next base: position 103,805 of record PVKM010000198.1, read on the forward strand.
GATCTCAGCCTAGAGAGCTGAAAGGCTACCCTGGATCAATACATGCCCCCTCCTGGTCCCAAAGCACACAGAACTCATACACTCTGCTCCTGCTCTATTACTGCCTTTTTGCTTGTCCTGTTCACTATTATATCCAGGATCCATGATGCCTACTGCTGTACCTGGCAGAATAGGTATGTGAACATCTGCTGAATGAAGGATGAATCAAGGCCCAATCTATACACAGGTACTGGAGAGGTTCTTTATAAGCCTAGTATCAAAATGAAGTGCCCCGGAGGTGGCTCTAACTAACCAACTGAGCTAGGCCCTGGCTGGGTAGTTCAATTGGTTATAGCATCCTCCTGATAGGCCAAGGTTGTGGGTTTGATCCTGAGAGTCAGGGCACATACAAAAATCAAAAAACATCTGGCTGGTGTAGCTCAATGGATTGAGTGCGGGCCTATGAGCCAAAAGGTCGCTGGTTCAATTCCCAGTCAGGGGACATGCCTGGGTTGCGGGCCAGGCCCCCAGTGAGTGTACAAGAGGCAACCACACATTGATGTTTCTCTCCTTCCCTTTCCCCTGTTTAAAAATAAATAAATAAAATCTTTAAAAAAAAAAATCAACCAATGAATGTATAAAATAAGTGGAACAACAAATTGATGTTTATCTCTCTCAAATCAATTTTAAAAACAAATCAAGAATTCTAGTATGAAATGCCTATCTTTCTCGAATACTGTGGAAATGGTCCCCATAGTGTCAAGTGTAAATAATGCTATGCTTTTACAGGTCTCCTGAGGTCAAATCTCAAAAAACGAACAGGCTTTCTCCCTCTGGGGAATAAGTCCATGCCTTTCCCTTCCCTCTATTCTTCCCCTCAGGCATGTTACCTCTGCCTTTCTCTCTCCCAAACCCCAGGACCCTTCTTCTGCCTCTGAAACATGCTACCTGGGCCTACACAGCCCAGCAGACTCACTATCTGTTAACTTTCTAAATAAACTTCCTCTTATAATCTGAAAAAAAAATAGCATATGCTCCCTACTCAATACAGAGCACAACTATACAATAAATTTAGCATGGATACAGGAAAAATCAATTCACATTCAAGTAAACATTGTAACACCATGTCCTATCTCTCACCATTAAAAAAGTCTGTTATGGAGGATGCATGTGTAGGGGAGGAAAAATATTTTTCCCTCTAACCTTCTCAGTTCTTGGCTGAGACCTTCTGTAATAAAAGATTAACAAGAAAAAGGCAAACAAAAGCCTATTAACAAGCATACCTCCTGTATACATGGGAGATACTAAGGAAAAATGAGTTAAGTCCCTGAGACAGCCCAAGGCACCACCACCTTAAATACCGCCTGCAGCTAAAGACAAAAGAAAGATGGGAGGGGAAGTTACGGGAAGTTACCAGGAAAAGAAAAGTTAACAACAGCATGGTTGTTATGTAGATTTAGGTTAGTACCTTCTGGATTAGTAAATTTCTTGTAATTTAGTCATCCCTCTCTTTCTGATACAGAGAGGGAGACACCCTTACGAATGGAGATTTCCTTTATAAATGTCCATTTCCTGTACATAAGATAACTACCACAGTGCTGAGTTTCTCGTTTGCCAGCTATTTCTCAAAAATAATCAGCTCAAAATAATCTTTATGCCAAAGAGGCATATTCTGGGCAGGCACATCCTGCTACTCTTCACACAACTATAGAAACAGCCT
>PVKM010000198.1:105603-130968 GCA_004027735.1 Carollia perspicillata
AAAAAAAAAAAAAAAAAAAAAAAAGCCCAGGAAACAGTACACATACAGGCAGGCTTCCCCACAACTTCGTTTGTACATCCCTGCCCTGGGTCAGATCTAGTACTTAGAGGACTCACTCTGGACTCCTAAAAAATTATGGTGCTCCACAGTCCGTGGGACCGCCAGAAATGGTGTTTTTTTGTTTGTTTGTTTCACGAAATAACATTTTATTCAACTCAACAGAATACTTCCACGTGTCAAAATTAAAAGACTCTCAATTTTTCACTTGTTTTGGTGTACAGCTATTAACCTGGGGGATGACCCAGGAAGTCCCATCACTTTCTGCTCCCGCCCCCTCGAACCCCGCCCGTGCAACTCGGAATCCTCACTGGGACCAATCAGGCCCGCAGGTCTAGCGGTGTGACACACCCCCTGGTGCTCTCAGCTAGAGGTCCACCCCACTCCCAACTGCAAAACGCAAAACCCAGTCCGAGGGCCCACCATCCCCCAACACGTCTCAGTGTTGGAGCTTCATATCCAAAGTTCCCCGAACGTTTACTAGAGTCCTAATTCACTTTCTCGGCTCTCAAGGAGGAATCTCCTCCTGGCCCCCATTCTGCCGGCGCACCCACACTGTCCAGGATGCCAGAGTTCATCCGCCCGCAGGCACTTTTTTCCCACCACCCCTCCCCCGCCCTGAGTACCCACCGTGTGGGAATCCGGCAAATCTCCTTTCTCTCCGCCCCATCCACAATGCTCCCATCTCCCCATTCTCCCCCGAACCCCAAGTGGCTTGCACTTCCTCTCTTCCACCAAGCCCTCCAACCTAAGCGGAATGCATCTCCTCTTCCTCCCAACTCTGCGCGTCTCCCCTCCCCCCTTCCTCCTGTAGTCTATTTCCTCCTGCGTTGTTTACAGTCTACACCCCCAATGTTACAAACTCAGCCCCAACATTCTTTCAAGCCAAGTGTGAAGCCCAGGTCCTCCGAGCGCAGGGCCTGGCCGCACACACTCCACTGCTCCGAGACAAGCCTCTGTGCCCGGGCTCCGTGCGTCCCGCCGCGGTGCTCCCCGACCCCGACACCCCACCCCGCTACCTGGAGGGGACCGCAGGCGCTGCCGACCTCTGTAGCCCTCCATTGAGGTCCCTCGCCTCAGGCGCCGACGCTGAGCTAGCCAACGGCCTGGGCCCAGGCCCGTCCTCGCTCCAGGCCGCATCTCCGCTGGGGGAAGGGGAGGCCCTGGTGGCAGCGGCAGCGCCGCCTTCACCTGAGGCCTTGACCCGGGCCTTGTTGGTATTATTCAGCGCTGCTGGAGACTTGGGGAAGAAGCTGTACAGCGTGCTCTGTCGCGACATAGCGACAGGCGGCAAAGCCCAACCGCTCTATCCGACCGAGCGACTAGAAGCACAGGACCGACCGCGCGGCGCCTGCTGGCGGGAAATCTGGGGGGAGGTGCGCGATGCCCCGGAGGAATACTGGCCCCAGCCGCCAATCGGCAGGCACCTCGAAGTGTGCGGGCGGTGTCTAAGCAGCGCACGCCCGGCCCCGCCCCCTTGAGGAGCCTGGTGACTTGGGAAAGGGGAGGGGTCGGGCCGCTGAGCCGTGCTGCATTCGGTGCTGCCCCCCTGGCGGGAACAGCCTTGGGCCTGGTGCGCAGATGCGGGGGGCCGCAGGACCGGAACACCTTGGCCGGAAGCCGGGCGCAGTTGCGGGGCTACCAGTCCGGAAGAGTGCTGAGCTCAGAATGGGGAGGGGGTGGTCGTGGTGACTGCGAGCACTGGGCTGGCTCCGGTCTGCGGGATTCTTGTATCGCGTGGAGGCGTGAATGTCTGAGATCCTGGGGACAAATAGAAGTGCCGCGGATAAAGACCCTTCCAGGGAAATGCCTTCCAGCCAGCGCCTCCGCGAAAATCCTGCGGCTGGACATCTTCAACCAAGGAACCGGGAAATTATGGACCCAAACTTTTGTGTGCAGTAGATCAAGTTTCCTGTTCACGTTGTCTTCTCAAAGCGTTGCACAGAGGCACTTGACAAATATTTGCTAAATGACTGTTAAGTGGCAAGTCCTTAACGTATTTATGATAAAAACCTGTCAACTACCCTTCACCAGGCAATAACTCAATCATTTTATATAGATTAATTAAATCCTCTCAACCTATGAGGTTGAGGTCCACAGTCTTTTTTTTTTTTAAGGTTTTATTTATTTTCAGAGACAGGGGAAGGGAGAGAAAAAGAGGAGAGAAACATAAGTCGACTAACACTTGGAGACCCCCAACCAGGGACCCAACCCAGGCATGTGCCCCATGGGAAATCAAACTCACCACCTTCCGGTTCACAGGCCTGCACTCAGTTCGCTGAGCCACACCAGCCAGGGCTGAGGCCCGTAATCTTATCTGAACCTTCTGGGCGTCAGAATAAAGGATTTTTTTTTTTTTAATTTTAGAAGGGTAACAGGGCGTGCATAAAAAGAAATTAGAAGGCTGACCATTCTTTGGCCCTAATACCAAATTGTAAGTAAATAACTATGGAATCCAGAATTCTGGAAACCAGCCCCAGTCAGCAACAGCTGTATTTTGGTAATTACCTATATAAGATCAGCTCTTTAGTTTGTTAGGAGAAGCTGTGTCCTGTCACACACTTTTCTTTTGTTAAGCAAATAATAAAATCAGGTTTGTTTCAAATATATTTCAAATGTATATATTCGAAGGGTAGATATGTGACATTCCCAGAGAGTCTGGGCAACACCCTGAAATCAAACATTCCTGCAGCAAAACATGCTTATTCACACTAAGTGGAATAAATATTGGTAACAAGAATTCAACTGAGTAAATTCTAAAGATTTAATTGGCTTTATTGAATGATTCATAAATTGAGCAGCATCCCTCCCAGCAAGTAGAAAACTCCAGAGGGCTACAGAAAGGGAAAGGTTTTTAAGGGCACAGAAGCATTGAGAAAAGGAAATCATAAATGAAGTTGAAGATTATTTACTTTCTTTGGGGGACAATAGGGTCTATTACGTGGATTACCTCATTCTGCTGACCAGGAAATTTCAGGCCATTCCTGGAATTACATTCCTGGGGAAGGCTGAAATTAGGTTACGTATTAAGCTTTGGTATGCTTAAGTGGAATTTAACACAAGTGATTGCATTTGGAGGTTGAGGTTCCTTTTTTTTGCATTCTTTCTTTTAAATGTATTTTACTGATTGTGTCATTACAACTGTCCCATTCCCCCTTTCATTCCCCTCCACCCTGAACACCCCCTCCCACCCACATTCCCCCCTTTAGTTCATGTCCATGGGCCATAAGTTCTTTAGCTTCTACATTTCTCACACTACTCTGCCCTTTCCCTGTCTATTTTCTCCCCAACATCTATGCTACTTACTCTCTGTACCTTCCCCTCCCCCTCCTCCTCCCACTCCCCTGTTGCTAACCTTCCACATGATCTCCATTTCTGTGGCTCCGCTCCTGATTTAGGTGTCCACTTAGTTTGCTTTTGTTTTAGGTGTGAATGTTAATAACTGTGAGTTTGCTGTCCTTTCTCCATTCCTGTTTTTCTTTTTCTTAGATAAGTCCCTTTAACATTTCATGTAATAAGGGCTTGGTGATGATGAACTCCTTGAACTTGACCTCATCTGAGAAGCACTTTATCTGCTCTTCCATTCTAAATGAAAGCTTTGCTGGATACAGCAGTCTTGGATGCACGGCCTTGCCTTTCATGACTTGGAATACTTCTTTCCAGCCCCTTCTTGCCTGTAAGGTCTCTTTTGAGAAATCAACTGACAGTCTGATGGGAACTCCTTTGTAGGTGACTGTCCCCTTATCTCTTGCTGCTTCTAGAATTCTCTCCTTCATTTTAATCTTGGCTAATGTTACTATGATGTGCCTTGGTGCGTTCCTCCTTTGGTCCATCTTCTTTGGGACTCTCTGAGCTTCCTGGACCTCCTGGAAGTCTATTTCCTTTGCCAGATTGGGGAAGTTCTCCTTTATTATTTGTTCAGGTAACTTTTCCACTTGTTGCTCTTCCTCTTCCCCCTCTGGTACTCCTATAATTCAGACATTGGAACATTTAAAGATGTCCTGGATGTTCCTAAGCCTCTTCTCATTTTTTGGAATTCTTGTTTGGTTGTTTGTTTCTTCCTTCTGGTCCACTCCATTGATTTGAGTCCCAGTTTTCTTTCCATCACTATTGGTTCCCTGTGCATTTTCCTTCATTTCACTTAGCATAGCCTTCATTTGTTCATCTAATTTGAGACGAAAATCAACCAGTTCTACGAGCTTCCTGATCACCAATGTTTTGAACTGGGCATCTGATAGATTGGCTATCTCTTGGTCGCTTAAAAGTATTGGCTCTGGGGCTTTGAGCTGTTCTTCTGAGTCATTTTTGGTCAGGTGGTGCCTGTTACATATGGATGAGGGAGCCTTAGGTGTTCATCAGGGTGGGGTAACCTAGTGGCAGGGTTGTGACGCTGTCTGTGGGGGCAGGGTCAGAGAGGGAACAATGGTGCCTGTTCCGTGCTCTCTCGGATTTGCATCCCCTCTGCTGCCTTCTACAAGCAAACTGGGCCCCCCTGGCGCTGGTTCCCAGGTGGGCGGGCCTATGCACACTCCAGGACCCTGCGGGTCTCCCCAGTGACATCTCCTGTGAGGCTGGGAGTCTCTCCCAGTGCCTTTTCAATCAGTGTTTTTAGGCTTTATTTCCTGTCGCTGGGGCCCTGGGCTGTGCGGTCAGTCTCACTGCCCACTCTTGCCCAGTTTATCTGTGCGCGAATATGTGTCTGCGGTTGGCCAACCGCCCTGCGTGCCCTACGTGCTCTGCTCATCTTCTCCCGCACTGGGGTCTGCAAACTCCGGCCACCTACGCTCCCCAGCGCTCCTGAGATGGCCAGCCACTGCCTTTTCCTGCTGCGTTCCCTCTCCTCTGACTGCCGACTCCACCCCTCTTATGGTCTGGTTAAATGGTTGTCAGACTTCCAGTAGTTCAATTTTCTGTCTGTTCCGGTTGAGTTATTATTTCTAAATCTTTGTTGTCCTTAATCTCGATTATGTGAGGAGGCACAGTATTCCCATCTATGCCTCCATCTTGGCCAGAAGTCAAGATTGTCTGTAGTTCCTTTTTGACAATGAAGCTTATAAATAGGCTCCAGTCAGTTCGGGTCAAAATTTGCTACCAAGTGAGTTTGCCACAAAACTAGGTTTTTGGAGCTTTTTGGGTTTCAGAATTACAGATTAGGAATTGTTGGCAGAAATGGCTCAAGTAATTTGCCCAAGATCAGGTAGAAATTGATGATGTAGGGAATTTAGTGGTCAATTCTGTTCCTGAAGTCCTGTGTTATTGACAAATGTTAGACTTCCTTTTATTTCACATTATTTTATTGAAGCTTCACAACAACCTTGAATTAGGATGAACTGCACAAAATTGCCAATATTGAACCTTTTTGAAATGCGAAATTACTATTTCATTTGGTTCAACTTAATATGATATTCTTGTTTTACAAAAAGGAAATGGAGGCCCTAAGGGAATAAGCCAGTTATGGGACAAAGATTGTGAGCCTGTGTTTTGGGGTAATGGGGGCCTAGGCTCTAATCCCACCCTGCCACCCAGATAACTTAGTAATTTTTCTTCTTTGAACTTTTTTCCCCTCATCAGTCATGAGAACAATGCCAACCTTGGGCCGCATTTTGAAGGCTATAGCTAGATGTGTGAATGAAAAGGGCCACATACTAAACCTGACAAGCTCAGGGGAGGCCTGCATGGTGGCCTCATAAACTTGGAGACTGAAAGTAACCACATGGATGATCTAAATTTGAAACTTTCTAATTAAAAGCAAGTATGGCAGGTAGTCATGTCCTGGACCAATATCTTTTTTGGCAAAGGTCAGTCTTTACCTTAACTGAGCCTGTCTTTTGTCTTTCTGTATCTAGATAACATACCTTTGGAATGTCAGGGTAATTTCCTTTTTCCAGACCCTGCAGGGCACAATCTCCTACCAGAGCAGAGACCACGAGCCCTTCATTATGATTGCTATCGTGTTAATTGTCAACTGTTAACTACCTTATAACTAACTGCCTATGTGAAAGAAATATGTGTCTGTTTGTTTCACTTCTTATCCAATCCCAAAGATTCCCAGTCTTACTTTCTCGCACCCCCCTAATCTATCACTAATGAATTTCATGTAACCCCCTTACACCTCCTCCTTTGATTGTGTGTATAAAATAAGGTGCAAAACTGCCACTCTCTGGAGCATTTTCTCAATCCGTTGAGATTTTGCTTTGGGCAATTGTCAGTTTGGCTCAAATAAATTCATAAAAATTCTTACAGATTTGAACATGTTTTCTGTCGACAGATGCCCACAAACCTTATTAAAGAACTAGACACGTAACAAGTTACACGTCTTGGAATCATCTGATAATGCAGAAAGTAAAATGGAATCAACATTGCTAAGAGAATCACCTAAAATAATCAGGAAGCTGTTAGAGAAGCCTGCCGTGCACACCCGTGTGCCTCAGTTCTCAGCACTGCCAGTAAGTTACTACGTCTGTTGCCACACTCAGCTCAAATCCATAAACATCCTGGAACAACTGTTGATGGATATAGGTGGACTTTACTTTCTTCCCTATAGTCGGAGCCCCTCTTCATTTGTATGTCGGGACTAACCAATTCCTGCTACCCTTTTCTCTTTTTTTTTAAGATTCTATTTACTTATCTTTAGAGAGAGGGGAAAGGAGAGAGAAAGAGGGAGAGAAACATCAATTGGCTGCCTCTCTCATGCCCCCAGTCAGGGACCTGGCCTGACTAGGGATCCAATGGGAAACCTTTCGGTTCACAGGCCACTACCCAACCCACTGAGCCATGCCAGCTAGGGCCCTGCTATCCTTTTTTTGCATGAAAAGAATTATACTTTGTGGGTTTGGGCCTTATAAACCCTGCCTTTCTTTGCCCTCTCCAGAATGCAGTTTAGGTTGTATAACACAGGAGCTCCAAACCGAGGAGCTGTACTTGCATTTGTGATATTCTGGAAAAACCACCCAGAGGACTAGCAGATGTGGACATGCTGTTTATTACTTATGTTACAGGGGAGTGCACAGATCAGTGGGAGAAAAAAGACCGCACCCTGCCTCCAGCTTTGGTGTTACTTATGGAGTTAGGGAGGGAGTAGCGTGTGAAAATTCTATTCTACACTTTTGTGATAAACAGAGGAGCCTTGAGACACGGGGGATGTTCCATGCAGATACAGACCGTTTTCCTCATTCTTTATGGCTGCTGGCCAGGCAGCCACCTGTTCTCTGAGGTTGTGGAGGGGCCACGTCCTGAGTTACCCTACAGGTTGCCACCTGAGTTGGCATTTCTCGGGTTGCAATCTTTTTGCTCAAATAAATGCTTTTTGTTCTTTATTATAGCCTGACCCACTTCTTTGGTTAATGCATCAAACACACAATCCCTTGGTAAACAGGAACACCCAGCCATCTCCAGAAGGTATGTACTGAGTATAGATATACATGAAGAACACCCAAATAAGAATGAACAGAACAAGATACTTATTTAAAGCTTTCTACAGCAAGGGAGTCAGGTGCTATCATTTGCATTTGGCAGAGACTTAAAGGCAAGCAGAGGAGCAGGTAAGCTTCGTAGTGAACAAAGGGGAGGCTTCAGGTGTGCCCTAATTGGAGGTGGTTGGTGTGGAAAAGCTGGAGGTGGGCTAACTAGAAGCAGAACATATTCTGCGATTAGCTTGGGGAGCATGTTTAGCTTTCTCTGATTGGTCCTGAGTATCAAGTGGAAATAAAAAATAGAGAAGCTGAGCTGACCAGTCATTGACCAGTCATTGACCAGTCATTTCTAGACTGGTTGCTGCCAGCAGCTTTGGCTTCAGTTTGCAGCAACCAGCTCAGGAAGTCAGCCATATCTGCAGCAACCAGTCCAGGGAACCAAACAACAACCCCTGCAGCAATGCCTTTGAGTCACTGCCAAACACAAATGATGGTGGCTGACTCCCTTGCTGTTGCATGCTCTGGGTAATTGGCCTTTGCTTGTCCCATTTGGGTGGTCCTAACTGTTTCCACATGTCTGAGTGAAGAGCCTTCCAGGCAGAGGAAACAACTCCTAAGTGAAGAGCAAACATCCTTTATTTGAGCACTGTAAGAAGGTCCAAATGGCTGCAAGAGGATGAGCTTGGGGGGAGCAGCAGGGCAGGAGTTCAGAGAAGAAAGTCAAGGGCAGGTCATCCGAGCCCTTATGGACTTTTAGTTTTGACTCTGAATAAGCTGGGGAGCAGTTGCAAGTTTTGAGCAGAAATGTGTCCTAATCTAATGCAGACTGTTGTGTTAAGAACAGACTGTAGTATAATAATCAGTAACCTAATGCAGCTGTATTGTTTGCTACACAAAAGAAAGAGTGGGGAAATAGGGAGAATATGGTCTCCATAAAGTCTAGAAAAAAAGAGCCAGAAGATCAGGAAATAGTATTTTTATCCAACGGTCTGGACACACTTATTCTGGGATGACTCCTGACGGGGGGTGGGGGGTGGGGGGGTGAAATATCTTTCAGGAGTTAGTGTGGGAGCTGCACCTGTGCTCCCTAAGCTCAGGTGACACCTTCTTCAAATGAGTTCTTACTTGTGTCAGGCATTGATGTTGGCACAGGGGATACAGCCATGAACCAGACAGACACATCCAGAGAAGATGGAGGCTGCTGAGAAAAGAAGCAGTTAAAGTAGGCCAGTCCCAGCAAGCCCACAGATTATGTCAGGTCACTTTGACAGGAATGTAGGCCATACCTTGGTTCCCAAACTGAGCACCAAGGCACTCCAGTGAACTAGAGTAAATTCACACAGACACCATAGGGTATATTTAAATTTCAAGGGAAACTCATCGACATTTGTGGGTCACTGCAGAAAAGTACTAATGAAAGGTCGTTCACAGTTTTGATGACATTGATGGGGAGGAGAAAACATTTCTTCTACCTGCTTAGGTTCACTTTGGGGAATTCGCAACTTAAACTGACAAAAGACAGATTCGTAAAAGAAAAAGTTTATTTTGGAATGCAACACCAGTACATGCAGGAGTCCTCAGTGGTGGGTAACTCAAAGGGATGGTTAGAATTTGGGGCTTATGTATCTAACTTAGTGCATGGAAGGGAGGGGGAAGAAACGGCTTCTATTGGAAGGACAAATAGGTTTCTTTAGGAAGGACAAATGGCCCTGGCTGGTGTGGCTCAGCGGGTTGAACACTGGACTGCAAACCAAAAGGTTGCCAGTTGGATTCCAGGTCAGGGCACATGCCTGGGTTGCGGGCCAGGTCCCCAGTAGATGGTGTGCAAGAGGCAATTGATCCATGTTTCTGTCACACATCGGTGTTTCTCTCCCTCTCTTTCTCCCTCCCATTTTCTATCTCTAAAAATAAATAAATCGATCTTTTTTTTTAAGGAAAAACAAATGGGGTTTTAGGAGAACAAACAGTCTGTGATCATTATTTATGCAGGTATGAGTGGCCTTTCTGTCTTCTTGGTGATCATGAAACTCCTCTAGAGAGGAGATTTATATCATCCTCATTTCTCAGAAGTTACTGCTTTTAGTCAAATAAAGGAAGCTCTGTTAAATCTTAAATGTCTTCAGATTAAAATAATCTTTGTACAAACACTAAGGTTCTGAATGGGTCCCCACAAAATAATCTTTATGAAGCTGAAGTTTTGGTGTGTTCTGTGATAAAAAAGCAAGTACCATGAGAAAAGTTAATGTGGAATGAGGGTGGTGGTATCCAAAAGAGTCCAAAGTTCGAGAAGTTGGCAGTGCCCAATCAGCACACACATCCCACTACTATTATGGACACTGAGAAAGAAGATAGAAGGGTTCCTGGTGGCTAACTTTGTTCTAAAGAGCCTAGCAGCCATTTCTAAACAGAGATCTCTCACGTGATTCCCGCTTTAGGGAGAAGCCTGCACTAAACTGTCTGCCCGTACTATGTTCCCGCCACCTGAGTCAGCCCTTATAAAAGATTGGTTAGCATCTCTACTGACCAATCAGAGCTATTCCATTCTGACCAATCAGGACAGTGCTTTTTGGACCCATCGCACTTCAAGGATTAGGAGTCTTCATTTAAGTGAGAGTGAACCAATCAGGGGCCAGAGGCGGCATTCTGTCTGTATACATTAGCTCCACCTGGGGCTCAAGGTGTGCACTTTCCCTTTGCACCAAGGATAGAAGACTGTATTTCTCCTGCTGGAGCTGAAACATCAACGAAGTCTCGCCAGACCAGTGCAGATAGACCAGTGTGGAACAGAGCAGGGCAGAACAGAGCTTACTGAAGCAGGTGAAGCACAGCAGAGCAGGGCCACCTTGCCCCAGGGCAACCTCGCAGTGCTGTTCCACAACCATGCTGCTTCATAATTGAGCTGTAACATTATTGAGCTGTTCCACTGCCGTGCTATGTCACAGTCGAGTTGTTTCCACTGAGTGAGGTTTTCTTCTTCACCGCACCCCAAACCAGAGATTCCTGTTGGCATTGAATTGGCATCAATGACCATCAGCTGACACTCTGTATGGAATATTTAAGAATGTAATAAAGGTATTATTTTTTTCTTTTAATTTATATGTATTTTTTTCAAACAGTAAATTATTAGGACACAAATGCTCATTAAGCTTTATGGCTGTAAAACTGAAATGGAACTGTTAAGTATTCCTTTTGGCCTGGGAGTTTGGTGTAGAAAGTACTGCAAGATTATGAGCACCAGAGGTTTAGGTTTAGGAGCCTCTGGCCTAGTGGTTAGGAGTTCTGCACTCAAACTCCGCCCCCAAACTCTATACCCAGACTTCACCTGCTGAAATCCCAGCTGAGCTGCTTACTAACTTCACGACTGTTGGGCAAGTTTTTTAACTTCTCCCTGTGCCCCAGCACCTAGTTGATATGAGGACTGAGTGAAATGGCATTGTAAAGCCCTCAGCCCAGTGCCTGCCCCACCATGAACACCAGGTAAATGGAACAGAGTTATATAAAGAAAACTCTGCCCGTGTCCTGAAATATGCAGCGCTCTGCATTCCTTCTCCATCTGTCCAAGGAACAGGCTGACACGACAATTTTTGCCTTTTTCTTGGGCCTTGGGAGATAAAGTCAAGTCTGGAAAAAGGCATTTTATGAGGATCCTGTCCTAGCCCAAACAGCCTTTAATCACCAGGGACAACCTTACAGACTGATAAAGTCAGGTTTTTTTGGCCAGTTGCAAGGAAGGAGACTCCATAGCACAGCGAGAAACCACGGGGCATATGTCCAAACAAGGAAAACAAAAGAAAAAGCTGTTTTGTGCTTCGGGACAGGGTGGAATGGGCTCAGAGCAAAGCTGTGTGTAGTCAAATCTAGATCGCAAAGTGAAAAGTCCCATTTCCTTAGAAACAACCAAGTTAAGATGGATGTGGAATGGAATGTCCAAAACCCCCTTATCTACTGTTGTCCACCTGTGTTGTAATTCAAAGCTCCTTCTCTGTGTAAAGTGAAGTAGGGGCTCCAAGCAAGAGTAGGGCAGTGGGTTATTTCACTACTGCTAATACAGTTTCAAACAGCAAAGTTTTGTTTGTCTATGACTGTAGAGAACCAGATTTCTCAGTAAAGAAAGCAGTAGGAGGTGAAGTCACAATACAATATACAGATGATGTATTATAGAATTGTATACCTGAAACCTCTATAATCTTATTAACAAATATCACCCCAATAAATGTAATTAAAATTTAAATTAAAAAAGCAAGCAGTAGTGCACAGGTCTATGTGGATGAAAAGGGGCCACGCATGAAACCTGACAAGCTCAGGGGTGGCCTACACGGCAGCCTTGACAAGCTCAGAGACCGAAAGTGACCATGTCGGATAGTCTGCGATGGAAAACTTTCTAACTAAAAGCAGATCCTGGTGGGCAGTCAAGTCGCAGACCAGGATCTTCCCTGACAAAAGTCAGTCACTCCCTTGATTAAGCCTGTCTATCGTCTTTTTGCATCTAGATAACAAACCTCTGGAATGTCAGGGTAGTTTCCTTTTTCCAGATCCCCCTGGGCACAGGCGCCACCCCAAAGGGAGACCACAAATCCCCTGGTTGTTACTGTTACTGTGTTAATTGTTAACTGTTAACTATGCTGTACCTACCTGAATGAAAGAAGCATGTGTCTATCATTTTACTTTTTATCCAGTGTCAGAAGTCCCACATTTTTGCTTTCTCCTGCTCGTCTAATCTATCACCAATGGATTTCATGGAATCCACTTACATCTTCTTTTTTGATTGAGGTGTATAAAATAAGGTGCAGAGCTGCTATTTTCTGGAGCATTTTCTCAATCTGTTGAGGTTTTGCTTCCCAGCAATTGTCAGTTTGGCTCAAATAAACTCAGAAAAAGTCTTACAGTTTGGATGGTTCTTATGCTGATACCACTTTGCAGCTGCAGCTTGTCCTTGAGAGAAAATAGTATTTCCTGTTTTACATTGTAGCTGGCTTTATCTTTGTCGTCTCAGCCCAGTGAATGGAGGGCACATTTTTAACTTTTCATTCCTTGCTAATTTTTACTTTCTCAGTCTTGAGAAGGAGGGGAGGGGCTTCGTGGCAGCCAGGTAGGCAGCCAGGTTGGCAGCCAGGACAGGATGCCAGCTGCAGCCTATCTTTCCAGCAGCAAAAGGACAAAAGTCAAAGGGGCCTGTGAACCCTGCCAAGTGCCCAAGGTGTGGTGGGGCCTCTGAGAGACTGGCTGGGAACCCACAGGGCCTAGACCACCCAGAGGGAGGAGAGATAGGCCAGCGGGCGTCCACAGGCTGGAGGGAGTCCCCTCCCAGGCTCCCAGCCTTCTTCTCTGACTTGCAGCTGGCTTCCTTGGAAACTTCCATATTACCTCCGACCACAATCAGTGCCAGTATAGAGAGAGCTAGCACCAGCATTTCTCTTGCTTCCAGAGACATCCTGCGTAGAACTGCTAGGTGCTTTTCTAATTACTAGAGTAGCCCTCTCGTGTGGCATATGGGCTCAGCCTCTACTCTCCAAGGTCTGGCTCCAGGCTCTCTTCCTAGCTAACTTCATTCCTGCCTTTTACCTTCACCATTCCGGGATCATCCCCACCTTGAAGCCGCACAGGCCTGGTTTCAACCCTGACGTCCTCACCTACAAATTCTGGCAACCTGGGTAAATTACTTGCACTTTCACCTTGGTTGCCCAGTCTGATAAATGGGGACCAACTAATATCTACCTCACAGTGCTGCTAACGGAGTGAAAGTCTCAGCCTCTCTGACTCCATCATATTCACACCTGCACGGCTCCCGAGGCCTTCCCGCTGTTAGCTCCTTCTTTAGACATGCTGAACATTAGAGGAATTCTGTTTGAAGTTTGAGTTTTCACAAAACAGCCCTTCCTGTTTTTCTTCCTGCGACATAAAAGAAGGCTAAACTCTACTTTCTTCAGATGGATTTGAGAATTAGGGCTCCAGTCTCCTCACTCGGCACCTTCTTGATCAAAAAACCTTTCCTTACTCTGAACTCTGACATGTCAAGTTTCGGCCTTTTGAAGCATCGGGTGCATGATCTTTGAACTGGTACCACAATTATTGGGAGGACAGAAAGCATATAATGTGTGTCCAATAAATATAAATCCCTTCCGCCCTGGCTGGCGTAGCTCAGTGGATTGAGCACGGGTTGTGAACCAAAGGGTCGTAGGTTCAATTCCCAGTCAGGGCACATGCCTGTGTTGCCGGCCAGGTCCTCGGTGAGGGTGCACAAGAGGCAACCACACATTAATGTTTCTCTCCCTCTCTTTCTCCCTCCCTTCCCATCTCTAAAACTAAATAAAATCTTTAAAAGATAAATAAATGAATCCCTTCCCTCCCTGTGCCGTTTCTGCCCTTGCAATGCCCTCACCCACTTCCCTGAACCAATCCAAATCCAAAAAGCCTCTGCCACCTCAGTTGAAATCCCTGCCCACTCCGGCCCCTCCTCTGAACACACAATTCCCTCTCATTGGGCCAGTCTCAGAGAACAGCCTCTTCAGGTCACAGACCCCAAGCTGTGGTGTGATAGCTGTGGCCCCAGCAGCTGTGGCATGCATTTGATCCTTGTGACATGTCGCAGGTTGTCATTTGCCATTTCACTGTAAGCCAAAGAATGATGGGACTGGATCAGCTCTATGGAGACCCACCCTGGAACCTCGGAACTGGTATAAAGATTATTTTAAGCTGAAGACATCTGAGATTCAACAGAAGCAGATAGATGCCTTCTCAAAGCTTCTCTTATCTAACTAAAAAAAGGAACTTCTGACAAGTGAGGACTGTCGTAAATTCCTTCCTTTGGGTTGGGCCTGCTCCCAGGAGAAAAACCAAGAGCAAATGTACCATAAATCCTCTGTCAAAGGGTACGTTGTGGCTCTGAAGAGGGAGAGACCACAGGTACCTACATAAACAAACATTATCCCAAACATTCTTATCTGCCTTTTGTTCTCCCCAAACCCACTTGTCTTCCCTAAAGAAATCTACTTGTTCTTCCCATAGGAACAGCTTCCCCCCACCCCTTTTCCCTACTCAGTTAGATAAGCAAGCCCCTAAGTTAGATGAGCACTCCCACGGACATGTGCGATCCACCTATAAATAAACTGTCTCTTCTCTTGCTAATCTGTTTTCTGTCAGCTTAATTTGCAGGCCTCATTCTCTCTCCTTCCCTTTTTTACTGTAATATTTTTATCCGAAGGTACATAAAAATTAATCAATTGCTTTTATTATGTGACTTTATTGACTCTGCTGCATCCCATGAAGAACCAAAAATTACTTTTATAACATTGAAATAAAGTCACTTGTGAAGCCAATATCGATTGAGACTTTCCTGCACTATGACTAATCCATTATACTTCATCATAGCCCAAAGGCTGAGAAGCAATGATGACTAATCTGTTATGAACACATGTTAATCTTCAAAACACAATTCCAGGCCCTGTCTAGGTAGCTCATTTGGTTAGAGTGTCATCCTTTTACACTGCGGTTGCAGGTTTGGGTCTGGTCAGGGCACAAACAAGAATTAACCAATGGCCCTGGCTGGTGTGGCTCTGTGGGTTGGGTGTTGTCCTGAAAACCAAAAGGTTAACCCCCAGTCTCAGTCGGGGCACAAGTCTGGGCTGCCGGCCAGGCCCCCAGTTGCAGGTGTGTGAGAGGCAACCGGCTAATGTTTCTCTCACATTGATATTTCTCTTCCTCTCTCTCACTCCCTCCCCGTCTCTCTAAAACTAAATAAAATCAAGAATCAACGAATGAGTGCATAATAAATAGAACAACAAATCAATGTTTCTTTCTCTCTCTCCCTCTTTCTCCCTGCCCCTTTCTCACTAAAAATTAATAATTAAAAAATAAAAAATGTAAAACTGATCTTATATTGCCAGTCTATACAGAGTGGGACAAAAGTAGGTTTATAGTTGTAAATACATGAAACACAGAGTTTATTCTTGAATTGCTTATTAATTATTTTATTATTTTCCATATAAACAGCTGTAAACCTACTTTTACCCCACACTGTATGAATGAATGAACGAATGAATGAATGAATAAAATCCCATCTTTTTTCTCTGTATGTATGCTTAGACTTCTTGTACAAACAATGGAACACTTCATTTTGTTCATGTTAGTAAGATGAACTCTTTAGAAAAGACTGAAAAGATTTGATAACCAACTCCCAAATGTTGTGCTTTCCCCCCCACAACCAACCTATGTAACATAAGCAGGAAAATCTTTTCAGTAAACTGAGCATCGGAGACTCGAGTGAAAGCTCAAGCGAAGATGCAGATATCTCAAAGAACTCCGGCAGGTGGCGTGTACCCCGTGTTGCCCTTGGTTTCCCATCTCTTCTTCGCTCCAGATCCCCATGAAGGTTGCTTCTTTTTCTGAGCAGCCTGTGAATGTTCGGCTTCCTTTTTGGCCTTTACAAAGTTATGGCAGCAATCGCTTTGGCAATTTTTATACCAAGCTCTTGGGTAGCTAGATATTCCCTCTCCCACAGCCCGGTTTATGCTCTTTTCAAGGCTCAACTTCTCAATTTTTTTTTTTTTTTCTGACAGGGCATTCAAACCTGTTATGGACTTCAAAATACTGAGTAAGTTCCTTCCACTAGGTTTCACTTGAGGACAGACTATTCACTGTGAGATTCTTCTTCACTCTTCAATTCACTATTTCTGGAGCATTTTCTTTTTTTTTTTTTTCCTTTCCAAATCTTGAAGTTCAGAGTGTTTTTAAGATTTTATTTACTATTTTTAGAGAGAGGGAAAGAGAGAGAGAAACATTGATCCGCTGCCTTTGCTACACGCCACCCAGGCACAGGTCCTGACTGGGAATCAAACCAGCGACCTTTCACTTCGTGGGACGACTCCCAACCAACTGAGCCACACCAATCAGGGAAAGAGAGTATTTATGCAATTCTTGAACTTTATTCCATACATGTAAGGGAATTCCAGAAGGATACTCTTCGTATGCATTTGCTTTTGCCTCTGCTTCAGTTTTTCATCCATCTTTAGGGAAATCTGAGATCTTTATTCTTGAATGGTTCCATACTCTTCATCTTCCTGCAAGTCCAGAGTTCTCTAATGTGTCTTCATCTTCAAAATTCAACTCAATATCGCTTTCATTTAAGCCAGGAGGTAGCAGCCCACTGCCTATCTTTTTCTTTTCTTCCTTTTTTTTTTTTTTTGGTTATGAGCTGACTGCCTGGCAACCACTGGTCCCATTCTCTTAGCATAAGATGGTAGAGGGAGATTTCCTCCTAACAAAGGTTCTTTCCTTGAGCAGACTCTAGTCAGACTCCTCTGAACTCTCTTCTTAACTAGGCCTTGACTTTTGGGTTTCTACTTCATCTCTGCATTGTCCACTTTTACCAAGAATCCTAATGAGTTAGTTTAGTGAATGCCCCCCCACCTCCCCCCCCACACACACATATACATACATTGTTGTCCAACCACCCTTGATATCTTTTTGCTCTGGCCTGCCTTCAACAAAAATCCCGTTAGGTCATTTTAACAAAGAATTACCCTGCCTCTTGGTAATTTTCTATCCACTGACCCCACGGAGCCCCCCATGCCTGGGCTATAAATCTCCACTTTTCCTTATTGTGTCCACATTTGAGCACAATCTCCCTCGCCTACTACAAAACCCCATTGTACTAGCCCCTCTTGAATAAAGTCTGTCTTACCATCTTTAAAAAGTGTCATGAATGATTCTTTCTTTACTATCTCCCCATCTCCCCAGCTCCCAGCCTTTATCATCCAGGCCGACCCTCTCATTGTCTATAAGGGAAAGCTGAGAAGATAAGCAGCTAAACAAGGGAAAGATTAAGAGTCAGGAGGCCAGGGCCCAGATTTATTACCATTCGCCAGCTGTGTGACCTCAGACAGGCTACTTAGCCTGCGTCTGAGAGAGGCACCTCTGTAACATGGGGCAAGCAACAGTACCCATCTCACTGGGGAGCTGTAAAAATTAAGTGAGTTAATAGCTGTAAAGCACTCAGAACTGCCCAGCACAATAAGTACCATAAAATAGTTACTTATTTTTTAAAAAAAGTCACGCCTGAGGCCTCTCAGTTAACGATGAGATCTGAGTGAACACATTTTCCTGTCCTTGTGTTAAATAACACTAGGACCAGGCAGAAATATTTTAGCTGCTTGCTCCAGGAAATATCAGCTCCTAAAAAGATAAGATTGTAAACTAACTAAGCAATTGACTTACTAAGATTACAGCTTACTCATCAAGACTTTCAAGATTCTTGCATCCAGGACCTACAATCCATTAAGTCAGAAATTGAGCCCCACCCAACCAGTCTTCTCTCTCTCTCGAAAGACCCAGGAAGACTTCAGGACAAGTCTTCCTCCTGCAGTTCTAGACCCACACGCCCAATAGCCTGGTTGTCTCACGAGCGTCTCACACTTAATACAGTCATATGTGGCTCAACACCTGGGATACACTCTAAGAAATGTCTCACTCGGCTATTTCATCACTGTGCAGACATCACAGAGTGCACTCACACAAACCTAGATGGTACAGCCTACTACACACCTAGGCCATATGGTATATCTGCTTGCTCCTAGGCTACAACCCCTTTTAGCACATTACTATATAAAACAACACAAGATTAAACCAGGCACAAAAGAAAATGATGCAATCAAGGGACATGGCAAACATGAGATACAAGAGGCTGCTGCCTGCCCAAACGTTTTTTTAATAAGCAGAGTACACGCTAAAATAATGACAAAAAGTGTAGTATATAAATACATAAACTAGTAACATTTATTATCATTATCAGGTATTGCGTATTGTTCATTATTATATGTGCTATACTTTTTTTTAAAAGATTTTATTTATTTATGTTTAGAGGGGAAGGGAAGGAGAGTGGGAGAGAAATATCAATGTATGGTTGCCTCTTGTGCGTTCCCTGCTGGGAACTGGCCTGCAACCCAGGCATGTGCCCTGACTGGGAATCGAACTGCAATCGTCTGGTTCGCAGGCCCGCGCTGTATGTGCTATACTTTTGTAGAGCTGGCAGCACAGCAGGTTAGTTTACACCAGTATTGCCATGAACACGTGATAGGAATTCTCAGTTCCCTTACAATCTTATGGGACCAGTGTCACACACAGTCCACTGTTCACTGAAACGTCTTTATGCTGTGCACGGCTGTATATTCAAAGACGAACTCCTGATTTCTCCTCCCAACCTGTCCTCGGCCTCTTCTCTACCTTTGTAAGGGGCACCTCTCTGGTCCCAAGTTGCTCAAGCCAGAAACGTTGGTACCTCCTCCTCTCTTACTCTCCACATCCAGAGCCTCAGCAACTTCTGCCAGCTCCACCTCCAAACATAGCTCAAAACTGTCCTCTCCCTTCTCTCTACTGCTCCTAGTATCCTCCTGCTAACTTATTCCCTAACTTTCACTGATTCTCTGTGTAACAGACAAAGTGACCTATTAAAGAGCACAGTCACAATCAGATCATGTAGTCACCCCATCCCCATTACCACGTTCCAGTGGATTCCCAGTCACACTTGGACTACACCCCCCATTTCCTATCACTGGTCCTGCCACTTCTCCAATCTTATTTCCTACCACCCCTTTCCTTGCTCACTATACTCCAGCCATATTCAAAGCCTCTTTCCCATTGCAGAGCCCAGAACAATGCCTGTGTGTATCTGGCCCTTGTGACAAGTTCATTGCATCAATGCCTCCTTTCTTCCTGTAATTGTATAGGCCCCTCCCACTCTGTCTCTGGGATCACTGTGTGCCTTGCTTTGGCCAATGGGATATTAGCAAACACGACTGCAAGCAGAGGTTTGGAAAGCACACATGCACTCCCACTTGCTCTCCTGAACAATTGGGCTTATTCTTTCTTGGCTCCTGCCATTGCCATGACAATATACCCCGCTGTCTGCGCTGGAGGGATGTGAGAGGAATGTAGAGAAGATCTGAGTCAGCCTAGTGGAGGCCGTCCACAGCCAGCCAGCCCTCAGATGTGCAAGGGAGCCGGCCAAGAGCAGCAGAGCCGCTTACCTGACCCACAGCTGCCCTTGGACTCATAAGTAAGCCCCCTGAGATCAGAAGAACCAAAAAGCCAGCCTACAGATTCACAAATAACAATAACTAGTAATTCCTTTAGCTCACTATGTTTTTGTATAATTTATTATACAGCATTACTGCAACAATAGATAACTACACGAATATTTGTTGGCTACATGAGTACTGGTGAATATTTGGTACTAGAGCAAGGCAGGAGATATGGGAGATTTCTTGCACTGAAGGGATCTCCCTTTTAGCACATGCCATGTTCGGGGCTTTCTGTGGGTTGTTAGCTCTCTTGCTCTTTCTGGTCAAGAAGAAAGTCAGAGGTTAGTGGGAATGTTCCAGAATGGAGGTACCCGGAATGATGGTAAGGCCTATAGACACTGCCTGTATTGCTTCCCTGTTGCTGCATACCAAATTACCATACATTTAGCAGCTTAAAAAAGCAACACAAACTTATTATCTCACAGTTTCTGTGAAGAGCCTGGGCTGGTTAGCTGTGTCCTCTGGGTAGGGTCTCCGCCTCAGAGACCAAGGTGTCAGCCAGGGCTGTGATCTCACCTGTAATTCAGGGTTTGCTTCCAAGTGCAGATAGTTGGCAAAATTCAGTTCCCACAGTTGTAGGACTGAAGTTCCTACCTTCTCGCTGGCTGTTGCCAGGGGTCACTCTTAGCTCCCAGGGGCTGCCCGGGTCCTCGCCACATGCCCCCTCCATAGGCCCTCTCACACCTGGCAGCTTGCTTCCTTCCTGAGGCCATCAAGAGAATGTGTCTCTGGCCCGTTGCTTCTCTAAAAAGGGCTCACCTGATTAGTTCATGCCCATCACGGGTGGTCTTCCTTCTGGTTAATTCAAACTCAGCTGAGCAGCAACCTAATCACAAGAGTGATATTCTGTAACATTCACAGGCTCTGCCCACACTCAAGGGAGGCAGATAACACAGGGCATGGGACATTCTGACCACCACACTCCCCAGAAGTGGTCTGGGGTCCTGCCTCCAGCTAGAGGGCAAAATAGGGAGAGATCCCTCCCTGCCTTACCTCTACATCTGCCTTTCCCTTAAAAAAAAAAAAGATTTTACTGATTTATTATTAGAGAGAGGGGGAGGGAGGGAGAAAGAGAGGGAGAGAAACACCAATGTGAGAGATCACATCAATCCGTCACCTTGCACACGCCCCAACAGGGGCCCTGCTGGAAACCCAGGAATGTGCTCGGACTGGAAATTGAACCAGCAAACTTTTGGTTCACTGGCTCGTGCTCAGTCCACCAAACCACACCAGCCATGTCTCCCTTTGCCTTTTTAAGCTGCTCTCTGTGAGGCTCTGAGAGGATTTCATCAGGCTGGGAGAAGAGGAGAGGGAGGCTAGGGTGGGGTTTGCCCAGCCCTGGGCCTCCAGTAGAGGAGCCGGCCCTGGTGCTCTCTCTCCCCAGTCCCCTGCAGGGGAGGCCAGTGGGAAGCTGAGGGAGGGCTTGTGAGAGGGGTCCCCTTGGCCTGGCCCAACCTCTGGCCTTGCGTCTCCTCAGCTGTTCTCCAGGCAGCCAGCCCGGACCCAATCAAAAATGAGCCATAATCTCATGAGGGCGGCCTCTCAAGTCTGCTCAGATGCTAAGACAGAAGGGACACCTTTCTGCTGGTCCCCAAGAGATCAAAGGTGGGAGAAGAAACTCACCTCTACAGCATGGGAAGGCGGGAGAATGGGCACGGACGAACCCGCCCGCCAAGCACACAACACACACATCCTCAGCACTTACTGCCTGGCCTCACTCGGGTCCTTTCAAGATGGAGTCTTCTGTGTCACGGATGCTGCTGTTCCTCAGTCAGACCAGAAGTGCCAGAGAGCAGGGCCCAGCACTGGGAAGGGCACACTGTCAGCTCGGGGCAGGCCAAACGACCACCCAGCGTTCAGGCAGGGCCTCCCTGCGGCCATTTTGGTGTCTGAGGAACGTGTGGGAGTCAAAAAACAATTCCCCCCCACCTTTCTAAGTTCTTCTGACTGGGCTAATAATCAAATTAACATGAGGCAGATTAACAGGAGAAAATGTCTCAAATTTATTGCAGACATCATGTGGGGGTGCCTTGGGCAGTTGAGACGCATCTACCATTCTGGGCAAAGGAGAGAGAGGCAGGGGTCTGGGATTTCAAAGGGAAAGCAGGTACTTTATAGGTGGATGAGAGAGCGAACGTGTGGCAAACAAATTCTTGCCGGGCTACCCAGAAACAACAGGACGCAGAGGGCAGCCCAACGAACAGGCTCTGTGGACTTCTCCCCGTCTGCCGCATTTGGTTTGTGTTCTGATGCTAATTTTTCTATCTGAATTCCTACAGTCAGGTAAGAGGGAAGGTCACGGGTTCTTTCCGAGTCTCTTGTTTCTTAGAGATAACCAGCTTAAAATCAATATCCCAAAAGGCATATTTGGGGGTTCCAAAACTTCAGTCCCCCTCCCCTGACACCTCTGTGCTCAAATGCACGCTGCTGCTGCTGCTGCTGCATTGTCTGCTTTCCTCCGTTCCGCTCGCCGGTCTGGGAAGCCCCCTTGACGCTCCAGGCAGGGCTAGGTGGCCCTGCAAGCTCCCACCATAGCCTATCGACCTGTTATGGTCTCGGTGCCGCTCTAGGCTGTGAGGCCTTGAGGGCCTTATCATCTCTGGGTTCCCAGCTCTAGCCGGCACGTCCCCCGGACTGCATGTGAAGAGAGGAGCAGGGCTAGAGATCAGAGACTGGCCTTGGCACTCTAGCAGTCTAAAAAGACAAACAAGAGACTATTTACAACATTTACAACGGTCTGGGTTAATAGAAGTCAACAATGGATGACGACACAGCATGCCAGGGCAAGCCACAGTGAGAAGTGAAGGGCATTGGGACGTGCCGTCCCCAAATACACCACTTTAGCATCAGGATCATTTTGACCTGAAGGCAGTTGAGAATCAACAGGTGCAGAAAGAGTTGTCTGCCCTTCTCTTCTCTGCCTGAAAGGCTATACATTTTCCTTGTGAAGCTGTCCCCCATCCTGCACCAGAGAAAGAGACTCTTGTCACCAGACACAGAGAGGCAGCACTAAGATGAATTTGCATAAACAAAATAACCTACTAAAATAACCCTTATCTTCTACTAGCTTCCCCCACATATTTCCTGGTCACTTTCCCACACTTTGTCATCCCTGCAGGCCCAAACCCTCTTTCCTTTGTTAAAATGTACACAAGCCCCTGAGTGGAACCACTTCTTTGAGTTTCGTTTGTGGGGGAGCAACACACTTTCTTCTGCCCTCCAGGTTCTCTCTGGCTGGTCTAACACTCACGTGGACATGAGACAGGTTCGCAAGAGAAAATAACCAAATTTAATGCTGACGTGTGCGTGGAAATCTCACACATGTGACGGAGAGTCCGACACATGCTGGAGAGGTTCAGGGGCAGGAAGGAAGGTCTAGGTACGTAGGACATTCCGAGCCAGGGACGAGCTAAGTTGCCTTGGGGACTTCAAAGGGTCGTAGCGTGACGCTGAGAAGAGCAGATGAGTTTCCCCTGCCATACAGGTGGGTCAAAAATGTCATCTCTGGTAATGCCTTATTGTGGGAAGGCCCCTAATTCAAGTTCCTCTAGGCCAGAGTTTCTCTGGAGGCTGAAACTGAAAATGCCATTAGCGCAAAGCAGTCTGCAGACCACAGAAGCACATCTTGGGTGGCTCGTTCTGAACCCCCACATGTTTCTCTTCTGTGAACTTCTGTGCCTATAAATATTAACACAGAATGTGTGACTGTTTTCCTGTCTTTTGAAAATTTAATTTGCAAGCCCTCAGGAACTTAACCTAAGGGAGTGGAGGGAAAGTTTCTTCTCAAGCCACTACCCCCTGTCAACAAAAAAGAACCTGAATCTCTGAAAAAATTGGAGAGTCGTTTTGGCGCCTGACAACTATAGCCCAAGAGCAGAGTTTCAAGAAACCTTGAAATAGTGGCTCCGCCTTCGGAAAAGGTGGCGTGCTTACAGAAGCAGAGGAGTAAACCGAGCACACAGGGTCCAGCACAAATAACACCCCTTTTTTATTACAAAACCTTTATTACCAAATCATAGGCATGTACTTCTGTGATATAAAAATATCACACTCAAGCACACCACGTGGCATTTTAGGTGAAACGTTCAAACTGCTGTGCATCTCATGGGAGACATTCACGTACCCTCCCAACCACACTCCAGGAAGCCTTTCCTCTGCCGGACCCTGTACATCTGGTGTGTGAGAAGTTTCAATTAAGGTACAGTTGGTGCAACAGTAAACTGTTTTACAGTAAATGTATAGGGAAGATAAGGTTGGGTCATTGTGCCCCCTGGCGTCAGGGAGTCTGGGGATAGGGTTCGGAAATAATTCAATTACTTCAGAACTCTTTGAGGTGATGTTTATCAGCATGTAGAAAGACCAGGCACTGTTTTCTGTAATCACTGATCTTTAGTGTTGAAGCCGTGGAAGATAAACGTGACTGCCCCCACGGTTTTTCTCAGTACAGTATTTTAGAAAGGCTCATTGTTCTCTCCGGGTTACTGGTTAACTAAGCACCCTCTCCTTACTTTACCCCTTAGCCCTGAAAGGGCAGGGAAAAGAGCCCTTACCAGAACTGGGGGAGACTGTAGCTGTAGGAGAGGTCATCCATAAAATCGTGGCCTCAGGTGCAGAAACCCAGCCCCTACCAACCCCCAGCCCAGCAGTGAGGACATGGGGGACAACCCTCTTACCCCTCTGGCTGAACCCAATCTGCAGCCAGAGGACAAGGGAGGCCTGGTGAAGCCATCAGCCCCCTGCACAGAGCAGGGTGGAGAGGGAATATGGAGGGAAGGAGAAAAAACGGGCAGTTTAGGCACTGAGTGTGAGCCCTCCGCAGTCCTGCAGAGCCTGGGCCATAAATAGAGAGCAGGACGAGTTCTGGGCTGTTACTGGAAAGGGGACCTGGCCTTAGCGGGTCTCCCCAAGGCCAGCTGGGAGTGTGTGGGTTCTCACACAAGCCCAGGTGATATTAAAGCTGGAGACAATGAAATGAGAAGGGGCCCAGGAGAAAAGAAGCAGCAGGAGAGGGTCTAGGCCGGGCCGATTTGGCTCTCCCAGAAGTCAGAGAAAAGGGGGCCTTGGGGGCAGGCTCAGGGGGTTAGCCCAGGACAAGTTGTCATTGCCCATTGCTCCCCTGGTTGCAAGTCTTGTGGGGACTTGGGGTCCCTTAGGGTTTAGGAGACGCACACTGTGAGGCAAGAGAAAGCCCTGAGCGTGAGTGAGAGAGAGAGAGAGACAGGAGCTCCGTGTTGTTCCTTTTTTTTTTTTTTGGGGGTTGTTGTTTTGAGGGTTTTTAAAGTCTGGGTGTTTAGGGAGGTCTTAGGAGAGCATCTCAATAGAATACTCATTAGTTTTATGCTAATGCTCCAAAATGAGATTTATTCCCTTAACTCCATCCTTCCTTGGGGATGGTTAGCTCAAAGGGCACTAATTGGATTTCTGCTATCTATCCCCCTGAATAGGGTGATTTAAGTTACCGTATTTTTCGGACTATAAGACACATACCCCTGCAAATTTGGAAGGAATAATGGTTGTTAATGCTGCTATTGAGTTCTGTTTACATTTACATTGGTGAAATAATAAGTTATTTATATTATTAAATGTTTTACCACATTTTTTTGCTTCAAAATTTTTTTCCCCATTTTCCTCTAAACCATAGGTACATCTTATGGTCAGAAAAATATGATATTTACCCTCTGGTTGGGGAAGAGAAGTGTAAACCATTTACTCTTAAGTGTCCTTGGTTTAGAGAAGATAGAATGTCCCGGACGGCCATAAATTGGTTGGCCACTTACCATATTTTGCCATGTATAATGGGCACCCATGTTTTTGGCTCAAAC